>CAJVPN010001542.1:0-13593 GCA_910592215.1 Entrophospora candida
ACCTGGAATGCCTGATGATTATGTGCAAATGATGCAGAGGTGTTGGGATGTGGATCCATCAAAAAGACCAACTAGTAAAGAGCTTTATGATTTTGCTTATGATATAAATAGTGAAATTATTAATGATAATAGTAATAATGGTAACAATACTATTAGTAGTGGTAGCAATGCTTCACAAGCACACAAATCACATCCAGATGCATATCATAAAAGTAGAATATTAGATGACGAGATTGCTAAATCTAAAAGCTTAAAAATTTATACAAGTAATCATAGTTCATTAAATAATCTTGGTTTCAACTCTTTTCCCTAGAATGTTAACAAAGGTGAATAAAATTTCATTATTAATCAATTGGAAATTACCATCCATTAATTGTTACTAACAACATTAATTAATTAATAAACATTAGATTCTAGTGATAATTGTCAAAAGAAAGAATAGATTTAATCTCCACTATAAATTTATTATTATCTTTTTATTTATTTTTTTATTTATCTTTTTATTTTATCCTTATTTTGTTTCTCAAAGCTAAATTACAATAATGTTATGAAATAATAAATTTTTTGCATTTTTTTTTTAAATGATGATATTGTGAGGTGTCATATAATTACGGCTTAACTTTTGGGCTACCCTTGTCAGTTAAGAATAACTCTCAATAATTCGGTGCTTGTCAATTAACTAGTTTACGAATTACTTTGGTTCTCGATCACTGCACCTAGAGTACACTTAATGGTACCAAATAATTGTAATAAATAAAGATGGC
Source organism: Entrophospora candida (assembly GCA_910592215.1). Lineage (NCBI taxonomy): Eukaryota > Fungi > Glomeromycota > Glomeromycetes > Entrophosporales > Entrophosporaceae > Entrophospora > Entrophospora candida. The sequence goes on from CAJVPN010001542.1 coordinate 765, forward strand.
CCTTTTGCAATACTACAAAATTCTTTTTATTCATTTGTGATCAATTTGTTTCAGCTGTTTATATTTATTGGCGATTGGAATCTTGCCTTGGTTTACTTTGTCAAAGAACTTAAGTAGCTTGTTCAACAGCCTTACATTTACGATTGCAATAATATTACCAGTATTTCCAATTAACCTTTGGACGATACTTTATTAACAACCACTAGTTAACCAACGTTAGTCCACCTTTGCTACTAATCGTTGTTGACATTCACCAGTTAACCAATGTTAGTACTTACTTGTTCACTAAAGCAAATAAACGTGACTTTTTACCAAAGCTCCACGATTGTTGCCTTTTACCGTGGCACTAACTACGCTTGTTGCTTTATCAAAGCGCTTTAAACAAAGAAAATAAAGACAATGTTTTTTATCTTTAAAGAGTTTATTAACAATTAATTATATTTAATAAAAATAATGATTCTATCACAGTTTTATTTTATTGGAATGTTAATTATCTATTATTTTCCCCTGCGAGGTCCTGAAGTTATGCCTTTTCAAGCGAAAACCAGAAGTTATCCTTGATGAAATTTTCATTGATCACTACAATAAGGACAAAGATAAAGATGAGTTTATTATTGCAATAAAAACTTCCATAATTACTTACACAGTAAATTTGATGATTAAAAAAGCTTTTGCGTAAATTAAAATTAGTTGATCTTGGAATATAAAGTACCGAATCCTAATACTAATACTAATTGATGGTTTTATCTACTCCGATCATGTATCACGCTATTAATATAAGACATGTCAGAGTGGGAACTGAATTTGTATTCAGCAAAAGAAAAACTTGGCTCTTTGGGAACAATTGATGAAACAAGGAGAGATTTGAGATACTCAAGAAAAATATAAAAAAAAAGATCTTGGAACATAAATTTACAAGTTTTTTTTGTGAGCTGTTATGTTTATTAACCTTTAAAGCAATTTTTTTTTGACTTAATGGTAGCGAATTTGACGTAATAGTTTTACAACTTTGGTAACATTTCGTCAAACAACATTAATCGCTAGTCGAGGTCAATCAATCAATCCAGATTGAATTTTAATATTAAAGCAATCTGTTATAATAGTAATCACGAAAAACTCTCGAGAATTTTTTTTAAAAATACGCGTTATAGATTAAAATTTTTTTTCTGATTGGTCAATTAATATTTATTAACCAAATATAGCCCGTTAATCATTTCCAATTTTTTTGATAATAATTTCAACATGGAAATTGAATCTTCAGAGTGAGTATTTTTCAATGCTCGATCATTTTGTCAAGGAAATAAATTGGCTTTTGAGTAATCGTATATTTGTTTTGTTTAAAATATAAAATAAACAGTGTAATCCGTTTAATACTTCAATTTTTAAGAGAAAATAATCTTCCAAACACTTTTGCTGCTTTGCAAGTTTGTATATCAATTATTCAAATAAATTATCTTTAAACTTGTATGTATTCATAGACTTATCTTGCCTTTTAATTTTCCAGGAAGAATCAACCATTGCACTTAATACTGTGGATTCTATTGATTCATTTACCAATGAGATTATACAAGGGCACTGGGATGTTGTATTAAAAACAGTTTCTAATCTCAAAATACCGCAAAAAAAATTAATTGATCTATATGAACAGGTTTTTATTGTGTACATAAATTTACGCATAATAATTTAGTTTCAAGTATTTGTAAAAAAAAGAATTCATCGATCCTACTTCAGATTGTTTTGGAACTGATAGAAATACGTGAATTGGGTGCTGCAAGAACTTTGTTAAGACAAACTGATCCAATGCAACTGTTAAGAGATCATCAATCTGAGCGTTATCTACATCTTGAACATTTATTATCCAGAACTTGGTTTGACCCTAAAGAGGTTTTTAATATTAAATATTTAAGAAAAAATTATATTCATTATTGTTTAAATATAATGTGTATATATATATATGTATGTTATTTTATTCAGGCGTATCCGCCTGATATGACCAAAGAAAAAAGACGTCAAATTATAGCACAAGGTTTTTTATTTTTTACACTATTTATTTTTTATATATATATATATATTATTTATTTCCTATATAATAATTTTATATTGACTTATTGATTGGTTGATCGATTAATAAAATTCAGCCTTATCTAGCGAAGTGACAGTGGTTCCACCGGCAAGACTTTTATCATTACTTGGACAAGCTTTAAAATGGCAACATAATCAAGGTTTATTACCACCAGATACTGCTTTTGATTTATTTACGGGTTCTGCACCAACTGCAAAAGCGGAAGATGATGCTATACCAACTAAATGTTACAACACAATTAAAGTACAATTTATTTATTTTTTCAAAAAAAAATTATAATAGACTTTTTTAACCAATATTTACAACATGCCGATAATTATTATTTTATATAAATACATATATCTTTTTTTATATATTACGAATTTAAAGTTTCCTAAGAAGCAACATGTTGAAGCAGCAGCATTTTCGCCTGATGGACAATATTTGGTGACCGGTAGTATGGATGGGTTTATTGAAATTTGGAATTATTTAACTGGCAAATTAAGAAAAGATTTCAAATATCAAGTGGAGGTTAATTAATCATAATTTATTTATATGTGTGTACGCGCTATTTTAACTAATTACCATTATTTATTTAATTTAGGATAATCAAATGATTATGGAAGATCCTGTATTATGTCTTAATTTTAGTAAAGATTGTGAAATGTTAGTTTCTGGTGCACAAGATGGTACAATTAAGGTTATTTTTGTTCAAAAAGAATTATTTTTTTTAAAAAAAAAATAAAAATAAAACAATAAATAAATATTTACGCAAACATAATATGTATATTAGGTTTGGAAAATTTCTACAGGTCAATGTACTAGAAGATTTTCACCTGCTCATAGTCAAGGTGTCACATCGGCATGTTTTAATCGTGATGGAAGCCAAGTATTAAGTGCAAGCTTTGACCATACAATCAGGCAGGCTATAACAAATTAAATTAATTTATTATTATTATTTATTAGACCTCTTATACATATAATTATTCTATTATTTTATAGGCTTCATGGATTAAAATCTGGTAAGACATTGAAAGAATTTCGTGGGCATTCATCATTTGTTAACAGTGCACTGTTTTCTTATGACATGTCAAGAGTTATAAGTGCTAGTAGTGATGGTACAGTAAAGGTATTTATTAATAATAATAAAAATATTATTAATGTTGTATATTGCAGCCTTTTTGATGATATTGAAATTTAATGGTTGTTTTATCTTTAAAGATTTGGGATAGTAAGTCAACGGATTGTTTGCACACCATTACACCATATGGTAGTAAATCTGAACCCGGTGCAACTATTTCAGGAGGTAAAACCGTGAATTGTGTTGTTCAAATGCCAAAAAATATGGATCAAATCCTAGTATGTAATAGAAGCACCACAGTATATTTAATGAATTTGAGAGGTCAGGTTTGTATATCAATCAATTTTAATTTGTTTTAACTTTTGACTTTTTTTTAATGCATATATAATTTATATCGTATAATAATTAAAAAAAACCCCCCAATTTTTTTTAAAAAGATAATAAAATCGTTTACTTCTGATAAGAAATCTGGAGGAGATTTTATTAGTTGCACAGTGTCACCCCAAGGAGACTTTATTTATTGTGTTGGTGAAGATTTTCATTTATATTCTTTCAGTATACAATCTGGCAAGCTAATTTCATCATTGAAGGTAATTAGTCATTTAAATAATTTCATATTTAAATTAAAAAGAATTATTTTTAATAATGATGATGATGGATAATTATAGTTGTCAGAAGCAGAAATTATTGGATTAATTCATCATCCATTTTCTAATATTTTGGCTACTTATGCTGATGATGGTGTTATCTCACTGTGGAAACCGTAAATTAGCAAGTATGAAATTTCTTATTTACATATATAGTTTTTTTAAAATATTTTATTTGTAAAAATCCAAATTTCTAAAAAATATATATTAATTTAATAAATAGAAATACATATTATATATATTACACAGTATATATATATATATAATTATTATACAATAAATTTTTTATCATAATAAATTAATAAATTTACAAAAAAAAAAATAACAATAAAACCAATTTATATATTTATATATGTATAAACAAAACATTCATTAGTCATAAAATTTAACTTGATTTTTCTATTCCCTGAAATCTTTCTCTGGATTTATCAGCTATTTGTATGGTTGTTTTTGCTATTACAATAACAGGAAATATATAAACTGTATAAAGTAATGATATCACCACTGAGAAGAGAATCGTAACATCATCACGTGCTATATAAATATAAATAGTATAATTTAGCAATTTATTTATCATTATTATTATGATTTCTCTCTTTGAAATAGTATTAAACCTCCTTTCTTACCTCTGTCAAAAATAATATGTGGAAGAGATTTTAATGGAAGAGATTTTGGATCGTAAAATAATGTAGTTCGTGCCTTTATATATTACAAAGAAATCATAAAAAATTTATAAAAAGTACCAAAATTAGATTTAAAATTATATTGACTGAAATTAATTTATATAATTTACCTTTTCATTTTCATCCCTAAATGTTTTTTGGTAAATGTATAGATAGATATGTATTAATTTAATTTAATATCAGATAAATAATTTATTGAATTGTAATAATATAAATTGTTAAAAAAAAAAACTTACGATTTCTTTATAACTTGATTTTTTATAGTTTTGATTTCATTATCTTGTTCATTCATTTTAGTCGTTAATGTGGTTATTAGTTCTTCAACTTTATTAAGATGTTCAAATTGTTTTTGTTGTGTCTCTACCATTGCTTCAAATGATGGTATTGTTGAAAGTTTATCAGATTGTTCTTTAACAGTGGACTCGAGTGTACCAATAAGAGTTAAGAGTGATTTATTAGAAATTCGAAGATCAAGAAACTACAAACAAACAAATATATATAAAGTTATAAAGTATGAATAATTTATAATAACGATAATAGTGATAATAGTGATAGTAATGATAGTAATAATATATCACCTTTCTTTGAACTTTTGGATCAGATGATAAACTTATTAATTCATCCAGCTCAGCTTGGTCATCATCATCATCACCACCACCATCATCACCATCATCATCATCATCACCATCATCATCGTTGTCGTCGTCGTCGTCGTCATCATCATAATCACCATAATCATCATAATCATCATAATCATCATCATCATCATCATAATTCACTTTATTATTCCTTGAATCGGAATTAGATACGTTTAATTGTGTTGAAATTCTGACTTTTCTTGGTGTTTTCGTTATTGCATTGATATTATCGAAATCTCTCACAGCACTAGCAGCAATTTTGGGTGGTCTAGCTTCAGAAGGCTGTTGTTGCTGATGATGTAAATTTTGATTTTGATTATCGTAAATTGTTGATGTTGGTAAGTGAGAAGAAAAATTAAACGATTGTTTTTGATGTTGTTGATATTGTTGTTGTTGCGGATTGTATACATAAGGACCTGGATCACTATGATTTGTTAATTCAGTACGGTTGTCATATTGGCGATACGTAACTTCAGATGAAGTTCTAGGAGAGCCATTTAATGGTGACTTGGCAACAAATCTAGAATTGAGTTGATTATTATTATTATTATTATTATTATTGTTATGATTACCGTTATTATTACTGTTGTATTGTTGATACTGGTGTTGAGAAGAAAGGGGAGGTGAAAGAAGTGGAGGAGATAGTTGATTTTGATACTGATGTTGATGTTGTGATGTTTGGTAATGTTGTTGTTGTAGCGGTGGTGATGGCGGAAATTCCATGACAGATCTTGCTTTAACTTTTGGTTTTGGTGAAGTGTTTTGATCTTTATTAACATGAGCCATTTCAGAACGAATTTTTGATTGAGCAAAGGCGCTACTTGTAGTGTCAATAATTGAATTTTTAGGCCTTGGTTCAAGGAAAGGAAAATCTTTAATATTTTGTTTTGATGGGTTTTCAACACTCATATCTTTCCGCTTAGTTACACAGCGTTAGACCTGCATTTAGTCGTTTTCTCAAAATGGAATCTCGCAACAAAAGGACCCCGGATAATCGTATAGGGCACACGATAAGAGAGAGCGACAGTTTTTACCCCCATAAATATGTATACTATACATAAAATCCGTGCTCATCTTCACTTGTTAAATAATATTATTTCGAAGATTAATATATACTTTACAGGAACATTTGAATATCAATATCAGTTATTGGTTCTTTTGCACAAGAATGATAATTTCCTGTAGTCGAGTAATAATATAATGCTAGAAATTGAGCAAGGTGAATTTTAGAATTAATTAATGCAAAGGCAAATCCTCCCTTAATTGCTGGATATATTTACAATGTTGATGACTATGGTCGCTCGCCAAAACTCCTCCAGAAATCAATCGGCAGAGTTTCGGCAGGTTACACACTAATTGTTTAGGCAGAGTTTCGCATTTGGGGGTTTTGACAATTGGCAGAGTTTCGTCGGGTTGCCGTAAATGATTGGGCTGGTAGCTAACCTTGGAATAAATTATTCAAAATGGCAGATGATCTTGATTATGAAGATATTGCTACCAATTTAAAAGTCATTACCAATTTTCCAAAAATGGTGAAAATTCATAAATAAATAAAAAAACAACCAAAATATACAGTGTATAACAAAAATTATTGGAAAATTATTCTTGTTGTTTAAATGCATGCTTTGTGCTCAAATTAAGCCCAATTTGCATCATATTGCTCTATATAAGAAAAATCAAATCAAATGTCATCACATTTACATGTTAAATAATTTATCTAATCCCTGAAATTATTTCTTGGTGGTTTTATTGCTGTATGCCTCATATACAATTAATTATTATTTATTAATAATGTCTTTATAAAAAATCTAATAAAACTATACATGTACATAAAAAGGTTGATGCTTTGGCTGTGCTCCATGAACACGAAATCTATATAAACAAGTATAATCATAATTATTCCAATTACTCTTTATTTTCATCACTATAGCTCTTATTGGTACACCTAAATTATTCACTTCAAAAGTTTGTATGGAAGGTCCATCAATCTTGTAAACAAAATTCCCCAAAAATAAATGATTTGGTGATGAGCCAAGTTTTAAATCACTTCCACCAACACTTATATAACCTGAATTATTATTATTATCTGAATCATCCAGATCATTCAAACTATTTTTTGGTTCATATTTATCATCATGATTATTATGATTATTTAATACAAATTCCCCACTTTCTTGATTGTATTGATCATTTTTTTTAAACAGTAACTCATCATTTTGCCCTTGTTCCTGCTTTTCCTTTTCCTTTCCATAATCATCATCGCCTTGTTGATCACCAACTTTTCCCTGTTGATTATTATTATTATCATCAATATCATAAACAAAACCCCAAACCTCAAATTCTTTTGGCGCACTGGTAACATCCATAGCTAACTTTTTAGTCACATGTTCATATGTTACTGCTGTAACAAATATTTTTCTACTCAATAATATAGCTAATTGACCTTTTTCTCCAGAAAAAGGCCAACACTGACCAACATGCATTTCAGGTTGAATAGCTGTTGTTGGTGGTCTACCTCGTGTGATTCCATGACCAGTTACTGATGCAATAATTTGTTGAGACCACTTTGTAGGCCAAGTTTCATATGTTGGAGATGTCAACACACTTATGATCTTGGCACCACCTGATAAAAGAGCATAATCAGCTCTATTCAATTTATCCTGTGAATAGTCATGCAATTTCTCTTCTACTGTTTTATGAATTTCATTCCTAATTAGATTAGCAATCACATCATCAACAATATATCTTTGATAAGTTGTAACCTCATGATTGGCTTGTTGTGGCAGTGATGGTTTAATTCGTTTTTCCACTTCAGCAGCACATATATTTTTCACTTGTTCTTCAACTGCAGCTCTAACCAATGAATCACTATACTCGAAACCAACTTCATGGTTATGATGGTGATGACCATCATCATTAATGACAATGAAATTTCTATATTGTGAATCAAGGTCAGTGGTTTTGATTATCCAAAATGCACATTGATTATTTGAGAATGAAAATTGACAAATATAGCAATAACTTAAAAACAATATAAATGCTGGGAATATCCACCATTTGGAATTGTTTAAATAGAATGCAAATGTTCTTATAAGAATTCTTTTGTTTAGAATCTCTTTACTATGATTTAAAAGAATTGCTAGAATATTTTGAAAGCTATTTTCTTTGATCCGATTCCTCCAACCATCAGAAGCATCATTGCTTCCATTACTTTCATCATTAACAATATCACCATTTAAACCATTTGACTGAGTATCATTTAAACTTTTAGTATCCAGAACTTTATCTAAAATTTTATCGTCCTGCTTATTGATTATTTCATCATAATCATCACCATCATCATTATTGTCATCATCTTTTTTATTATTTAATAATGGTAATAATGGTGTTGCAAAAAAATCTTTCAAACTTTTTTGAGAAAGTTGGCCTAAAAAAGAAGTCATTTTTGAATCCGTCATTGTTGTTTCCTCTTCTTCCTCTCCCCCTCCTCTATCTTTTTCATCTTTTTCTTGAACAGGAAACATTCTATTAGAAGAAGATCCCGCATTATCATCTTCACAAATAAAAAAATATGAACCAACTACTGTTGATTGTAATGATGATGGATACGTCGAATTTAGAGAAGAATTACAGAAACTACTACTTCCTGATTCGTCATAACTTATATTATCTTTATTTAATTGGTCGGAATTAAAATTATCAATAGAACTATTATTATTATTAATATTATTATTATTATTATTATTATTGTTATTATTATTATTGTAATTATTATTGTTGTTGTTGTTGTTGTTATTATTATTATTATTATTATTATTATTATTATTATCAGGTTTTTTAATCATATTATTATGATCAGTTTGAAAATTGTTATTATTTTCGGTTGTAGTTCTTTGTTGTAGTTGTAGCTGTCTCCTCGTTATATATGCTGGTTTGAATGCTTTATTTTCTTCAACATTATTATTATTTTTTAGAAAAATATTTTTGGTAGAAGGTTCACCGTAATTATTTTGTCTTGATTTTCGTGTCATTGTGCTATTAATTGATAAATAAATCAATCAATTAATTAATTAATTTGAAAAAAGAAAAAATTTTTTTTAAAGATTTTATATTTTTTTTTTTATATATTATTGTTTATTATTTATATGCAAATTAAGGATTAGATTGTTTTTTTTAAAAGGAGTTATAGAACGTGATCAAGAATTATCAAACATGCTCACATGATGTTATTTTGACATATTAATTAATATAGGATGAACAGGAAAATTTTATTCAATTATAATACTATACTAATCTCGCCACAACGGATTTTTGCGAAGTAGAAGCAAAAAATTTAAAAATCCGTCGTGACAAGAATTTAATTATAGTTCGCTGACCTATATCCAGCAAAAACAACCTTTGAGGTAAATAACAAAATCAAAAAATTTTAAGCCCCAAAAATTTTGGTCAACTATTTATTTATCCCAATTTAGAAAACAAGAGAATTTTACAGCTGGGATACGTATGAATTTTATTGCGTGTAATAAAATGGGTGAATTTATTATATTTTTAGATTTTAATTAAAGAAAGTATCCGGGCACGATTCCCCCATTTTTTTATTAAGCAAATATTTTCACCAGTTAGTTATAATCTGCATGTTATAAGATAATATTATGTAAAAACATAAATTTGGTCAAAAGTCCTCGGAGACTGTTTTTGCTGGAGACAGTCCCATATCTACTTTGTGCAAAATTTCGTACTTCATAATCATAGGTTCAGAAAATTTTCAAGTAAATATACTAACTAATACCAGGACCGAGAAACTTTATTGAATGTCACTGCCAACACTATGTTTTGATAGTACTTTAAAATTTAAAAACGTCGCCGCTCTCCTTATATTCGCATTAACAGGAAAGAAGAAAAGGTCACCGGGCATTTACCCGATATTTTTGATCACACATTTCGCACTCTGCTTGGAGTACTACAGATAACATGGCTTTTTACATGATTTCGTCCGATAAAATATACATATAATGAAATAGAATGATTATGTCTACTAGACGCGTCATTAATTACGTTCTCGTGATATAAAAGGAAATGATTGATGATAATCGGGCCTCAAGTCAGTTCCCAATTTACTATGGTTGGCAAATTAATTGGTTCATTGAGAACTGATTGACTTTGGACTGGTCCATTACCATTAATAAATATTAAATATGGTTAAAGAGTTACACTAATGGGCTCAATGGATCACCAATGAATCGAATCGAATCAAGTTTTAGTATTAGTATTAGGGTGATTCGATTCAATTCAATTTGGTTCAAATCAAACCGAATTCCTGAATTTTTTTTTAATGTCATATTAAAATTATATTAACACAGTGAATCTCAATTTAGTGTACCTCGATTTGATGGATCGAGATCTAAGAATGGGTTAATAATAATAATAAAATACAATATAACGGATTTCTTGATATTAATACTAATACAAATACTAATACTAATTACTAATACTGATATAATAATAACGGATTTTTGAAAAAATTTTCTAATTACCCAAACTATCTGCTAAATCAAATCTTTTTTATACTAACAAACATAAAATAAACATCTAGATCAATCTACTTTTACTTTAAAAACTTAAATGATTTCGCTCAATTTCAGCTATTATTAACAAATTAGTTTCGTCCAAGTTTAGGCCAATTAATTTCGGCAATCTCGGTCATTAGGTAAGGTAGTTTCGGCCACCATCACTAAATAATAGTAAATATAACCAATGAATGATATAGATCAAATGAAATGAATCAAAAATTAGGCGATTCGATTTTCATTGATTCGTTCGGAGCTTTAAGTTAATATATAATTATTAATAAAAGTTTATTATACAATAAAAATACATTTCCCTTGATTTAACAAGTGCCTCGAATAAAAAACTGAAAGAAAAAGAATAACCATGCAAATATGAGTCACAATTTGCAATCAGGCCTTGTTATGCGGTTCCTTGTCAACATGTAGGGGTCACAAGATGACTGTTGGCAAAAACGACAGCTACTGAGAGGTAAATATTTGTAAGTAGAGTTCTAACACCGCCTCAATTATAGCACCATTGCTTAAGCAGCAGCTAAACCAACAATGGTCATCAAATTATGGATGGAATTAAAGAGAATTTTGATTGATCAGATTATCACCAAATGGTTACAGTTGTTAGCTAATTGAAGAGTAAATTAATCAGTGCACGTTCAAAAACGACCCACCACAACTTATTTTATCACGATTAATAAATATTTTGTTGTGAAACAAAGAATGTGAAAACAGTTGTAAGAGATTAGTGACAATGAAAGCATATTTTTTGATACATTAACTAAAGAGTACTGGTTGTCTCCATTCTTTTGCCAGGACCAAAAGCTGGACACGATGTTGTGAATAATGCGAATTTCCTGAAAATAAGTAATTATAATTAGGAAAACCACGTATACTTATATTGACCTGGTTTATTTCCTTCAATTGGGTAATGTGTCCATGGTTAGGCAAAATTATGTAACCACTTACCTAAAGCTGAAAATCCACAGTCTATCATTTAGATACCTCACCTAAAGAGGTGCAAGAAATACTTCAACAGAAATTACAATGGAATTTTTCAAATACTCTTGTTTTTCTTGTAGCTGTCAAATCAGGAGGAGAATGAACATTGGAGAACAGAGATGATGACAATTATGACATTGAGTTATTGATAAAAATAGCTGGGTGGCAATTATTGACATATATAACCTAATTGTATTGGCAGATTTGGAACTAGAAGCTAATGTTTAAAAGAATACATATAAAAGAAAAGTTTAATTTAGAATATAATACTGCTTTTTTATATTTTTGACCTGCAATATCCCATTCTGGTTTTTTAAACCAATTTTCCTCTGTTCTAATTCATGAGAACTTACCTTTGGATAAAAATCAATTGCCTTGCGAATTTTATTATCCTCTATTTGTAAAAAAAAATTAATTGACTCATGAATTTTACTACCTTCTATTTGTAATAAAATTAATATTAGCATAGAAATATTAAGCCACTTCAAAATAAAAGATTTTATTATGTTATTTCATATTTAACATTTGATTTTTGACATCAGGAAAATTATGTATTATATTAATTATTCAATTATAAAACGTGTGTGATTCTGAATTGGAGAGAAATTAATCAAATTTTTTAAAATAAATAAATTAAATTAATAAATGGTGATTATCTACCCATCAACAATTTACCTAATTCTCCAACTTTAACCCTTATCAACTACTTATTATTATTATTACCATTAATTTATAAATAATCATATTAAATTCAAAATTATATTTCATTAATATCAAGGTCGCTTAATAAACTATCATTGCTTTTTAAGTTCAATTTGGCAAATTCATCATTTAATATTCGACTTGTATGATATGCCAATGGATGTGATTTGTGAATTTGTTGCAAGTTACTATTATTACCACCACCATCACCACCACTGCTAGTTTCATTAAAATTTTTTGTTTCATAAATTTCCTTTGATTTATTATGAGCAAATTTCCAAAGCTCACCAATAGTTGGTCTCTTGGCTGGATCCACATCCCAACACCTTTGCATCATCCATGCATAATCATCAGGCATTTGTGACAATATTGGTGGACATAAACCTTCACATATTCTTAATTGCAAATGAAAATCATGTGCCTCATCATCAAATGGTGGATGACCTGCAAATATTT
>CAJVPN010001543.1:0-13583 GCA_910592215.1 Entrophospora candida
AAGATCAAGAAAAATATTTTCAACACACACATTGCATATTTTTTTTAAGAAATACAATTCTTTCAAATAATAATGGGCTCAATTTTGTTCGTTTGGCTGTCATTAAAGAATGTAATAGTGATGAAATATTATTTACATTAATTACGTGGATAAAATTTTTTATTTTTTATATTCTGTACCACCAATTATTACCAATTATTTGGTGAAAATTTTCAACACCCGATTAATTAATCAATGAAAAATTTTCAATACCCAATCAACCGGATAATTGGTGAATAATTAGTGAATATCATTCGGCGGATACAACCACTAATATTAATATTAGTATTAGTATTAGTATTAGTATTAGCATTTTGAAAATTCCGAATTTTGTTATACACTTAAAAAAAATTGAACAAAGTAAATTTCGTGTAATAACTTTTTTTTTTATATAATACTTTCTACAACGTACATTTTGATTTATTTGATTTATTTTTTTTTTTTATAAATAAATAACGAATATATTACATTAAAAGAAAATCATTCACAAATTTGGTCGTGAGATTCTGAGCATAACTTTCAAATTTAAAAGAGAATAAAATTTTAAACATTTGTATTTTTTACACAATTTACCATGGAACATGCATGTTATTGCTTTATTGTTTGTGAAAAAAATGAGAAAAAGAAGCAAAAAAATTAGGTAAAGGGGGAAATCTACTCATCACTAATCTAAGAAATGAAGAAGTCAAATAAATAAAAAATTGTGAAAGTACTTTATAAAATTTGAACCTCTAAAATTTGATCAACTACATTTTATATTATCAGCATCATTAATATCTATAGTGCTGCTGCTACTACTACTACTACTACCACTACTACTACTATTGTTGCTACTACTACTACTACTATTATTATCATTATTAGCATCATCATTATTATTATTGGTGCTATTAGTAGTATTAACAATAATATTATTATTAGTAGTGGCAGTGATATTAATGTTATTATTATTATTATTGTTATTATTATTATCATTGAAATTAATATCAGTGTTTCCATTTTCAAGACTTGGTTGATAGATTATACTGTTACTGGTATTAATGGTATTTGCAGTATTTGTGCTGTAATGATAATGACTTATATTTGCAAATTCGCCTTTCAATCTTTTGCCACCTTTGATCACCACGGCTGTCATTTTTGTCAGAATATTATATTGTTTCTCATCCATTTCAACATAACTTGGATCAAATCCTCGATCAAAATCACATTCACGCAATGGAACCATTTTTGTTCTCTTTACAATTTTATAAATAAAGAAAAGCATAAAAAACAATGGTGCTCCACTATATGCTGTAATAACAACCAAAGGATCTTTGTGACCATGATGTGCATCCAGGAATGCATGAATTGTTTGTCCAACTATAAGAATTGATAATAAACAAAATGTAAATATTGGACCAAATGGAAATAATTGTGATTTGTAAGGTAATTCTGATAATGAATGTCCCTATAGATATATATGCATATATATATATATATATATATATATTAATAATGTATTAAGACAAATTTATTCATTTATTTATTATTTATATACCTGAGCCAGAAATGCTCTTCTAAAACGCCAATGGGTAAAACTGATCCCTGCCCATTGAATGAATATTGAAACTCCAGAGATGTTTATTAAGATGATGTAAAAAGTCCCTTCACCAATAAATGACATTAGAAATGCTAGACAACCAACACCTGTAGTTGCCAATAAAGCAGGCAATGGTATACCATCTTTATTAATGTATTGGAAAACTTTTGGAGCATTTCCTTCAACAGCAAGATTATATAATACACGTGATGCAGCATAAAGTCCCGAATTTCCAGCAGAAAGAACTTTATATATAATATGTATGTAAATAAATAAATATTGATTTTTTTTGATTTTTTAATTTTGAAAAAATCCAATTTAATTAATTTACCAGCAACAAGTATAACAACATTAACCAAATGTGTTGAAGCTTCAAGTCCAGTCCTATGAAATACAATTGTGAAAGGACTTTGAGCTGAACCCCCAAGACCGTTTGCTATAAGATGTGGATCATTGTATGGAACTAGCAAACCTACTACTATAATAGCAAAAATATAGAATAATAAAATACGCCAATAAACTTGGTGAATTGCTTTTGGTACATTTTTTTCAGGGTTTTTTGATTCACCAGCTGCAATACCAACAAGTTCTGTTCCCTGAAATGAGAACCCAGCAGTTAATATAACTGCAAGAAATCCATAAAAATCTGTAATTCCAGCACTATAATTTTTCACTCCAATTACTTCATGTGTCTTTCCAATTATTCCAAAATTTAATAAAATGCCTGTTACAATAAAAGCAAAAACTGTAATTATCTATAACAAATTTAAAGGTTACATGGTTAATTATTGAGGAGGAAAAAAATTGTAATAGTATTTTTTAATTTTCACCTTTATAAGAGAAAGCCAATATTCTGTTTCACCATAACCTCTTACTGTGAACATGTTGATTATCAACATCACAAGTAAAATTACTATACTAAATATCCAAGTTGGTGCATATGGTAACCAATATTTTATAATTATTGCAGCAGCAACAATTTCAACTGCTATTGTCATGGCCCAAAAGTACTGTATATAATATTTTCATAATAAAGTAATAGATGAATATTTAATTTTTTTTCTTTTTTTTTTTTCCAAAAAAAAAACGTAATTTCACATGTAAAAAATAAATTTTAAACCCAATAATTCCAACCAAGAGCAAACCCTAAAGCAGGATCTACAAATCTTTTTGCATAAGTGTTGAATGAACCAGAGATAGGAATATATGTGGCCATTTCACCCAATGATGTCATCATAAAGTGCACTATCACACCAATAATAGAATAAGCTAATAGTGCACCAATTGGACCTGCTTTAGCTATTGATGCACCAGAACTTAAAAATAAACCAGTACCTATTATTATTATTATTAATTAACATGAACAAGAGAAAGTTTGCTTTTTTATTATTGATGACAATGACTATAAAAAATTTTTTTATAGAAACATACCAATTGTACCGCCAATTGATATCATTGTTAGATGACGTGCATGTAAAGCACGTTTAAGATGATGACTTCCAGGATCTTCATTTTTTCCTATGATTGGATCTATCTCCTTTTTTTCCTTTTTTTTTTTTTCTGTCGTCAAAAATTCAATGGCGACACCATCTTTTGGATTTATTTTATT
Organism: Entrophospora candida; assembly: GCA_910592215.1. NCBI lineage: Eukaryota > Fungi > Glomeromycota > Glomeromycetes > Entrophosporales > Entrophosporaceae > Entrophospora > Entrophospora candida. Next base: position 3,228 of record CAJVPN010001543.1, read on the forward strand.
ATTAATTTGTGCTTTTGGTAGCATTGTTAATATATATGGTTTTTAAAAAAAAAATAATTAAATAATTAATAATTGTAATTATATATAAAGTCAAAGGACATTTATTTATGAACAAGAACGATGTTGAACTTTCTCATTTTTTTTTGTTACCTTCTTTTTTTTTAATTTATCATTACTTTTCAAAAAAATTTTTTTAGCACAGCCTTAAACAAAGTGGCTTTAATAATGATGTCAAGGAATTTACAGATTAAGCCACAAAAAGATAAATAAATAAGATCAGGATAATTTAACTGATAATATATAAAGAAAAAAACAATTTATTTCTATTACTATTATTAGTTAAAGATAAGAACGCTTTGTAGAAAATGATAGTCAGAAAAAATTTAATTTTGTCAACCTGGTAAATTCCAAACGAAGATGTATCACCATTAAAATATACATTTTTGAAATCACGTTCAAGGTGTTAAAACGTTCCACAATTTTTAAAAAGCCAGGTCTTTTGATAAAATTACAGACTCTATTTGAAAAAAGAAAATACTATTTGAAGTTTAACTCAATCAATCATACTAATACTAATACTATTACTCATTACGATTATGATCGACAGAAAATCATAATAACGATTATCATCATCATATTGCATTTAATTTTTACGACTCGAACGTATAAAATAATGAATAAATATTTTTTTATAAAAAAATAAAAATAAAAAAAAAAAATGTCTACTTCAATCCTCGAAGGGAATGATTCACAAAATGAAGTTAATGGATTATTCTATAAAGTTGATAATGATAATTCAATTTTATCATTGAAATTATCTAATTCATTAATTGATAATTGGTTTGAAGGAAAAAAACGTGAACTTGAATTATTCATTTGTTTAGATGTTTCTGGTAAATTTCAAATTTCTTGATTGGCATTTTGACACCTTTTAAATAAATAATAATAATCGTTGCTATATACAAAATTAACCTGTAGGATCAATGGCTGGATCGGGGATCACTCAAGCAAAACAAGCAATCTTACACTTGATTGAATCATTAATTGCACACAACAGCATTGAAGAAAAAGATATCACATGCATGTTTTTTCAATCGACTTGTGATGTGAAAAGATTTGTTGATGATCCCAATTTACTTTGGGACAATGGAAAAATCAAAGAATATTTTAATACAATAAATGCTTATGGAGGTATTGTATTCGATTTAAACAATCATGTTATTGTTAATAAAGTTTATATGATATGTAATAATCAGGTTATATTTTTATCATATTATTAGGAACAAATTTTATTTCAGTATTTGAAAAAATCTCTGAAAATATTAAATATGTTGAAAAAGATTTAGCAATTATATTTTTTACTGATGGTCAAAATAACGTTAAAATAAATTTTGATCAAATGAAAAAAGAGTTACATGTTGGATTATCTTCAACTGGTCATGCTACTGAGATTCATACTATTGGTTTTACTGCTGATCATGATGCTGGTAAATATAGGTTTTTTATAAGCAAACACTAATGTAAAATAATTATAATTATAATTATTTTTTTTAACTTACAAATAAATTTTTTTGTAATCAGCACTTCTTTCTTGGCTGACTAATTTGGGCACCAAACAAGGCAACTTCCAATATGTGAAATCATCAATTGATATACAAGGTACTATGGAAACAACTGTTGGACTATTAGAATTAGGCGAACGTCTATTATATGTGAATATTGGACCTGATAAAATATTACCAATTAATATTGGTGATGATGGTAATGGAACAATTATATTAAAAGGAGAATCTTCAAAGCTTGATGAAACAACTCCAATTTATCTTTTAAAGGAAGAATCTTATTTATCAAATGGTGCTGAAAGCAATAATAATAACAACAACAATAAAATTAGAGCGCCATTAAAACAGATACAACCCGATGAGCCTATAGTAACATCACTCATCATTACTTTTATTCAATCAGAAATTACAAAATTAACTGATCAAATTATAAATCTCAATGTTGACAATAGAAGAGAATTGCTCGATAAAATATCTCAACAAATTTCTATTCATGATGAACATTTGAATAATATGATGGCAAATGCTTATAAAATTAAAACACTTGGTCGTAAATTGACTATACAGCAATGTTTAGAGACAAAATCAATGGTACATCATTTCAAAAATCTTTTAGCAGAGTATGTTTTTAAAAACTTTGATTATTGTTATTATTATCTTCAATATTTATCATTAATGATATTTTTAATGTAATCCTGCTTATTTATATAATTATACAACTGCTTTCTTTTTTTAAAAAAAAAATGGATTTTTATAGGGCTTTAAAAGGAACTTTGACAAATGAAAAAATAGCCAATTTTAATAATCTAGCTTACAATAATATAACCAAGAATAGATTGAAGAAAAAAATGAATGATAGGGCTGTTAAAAATATCAAAACACTAGAAGATATTGAAAAAAAAATTGAAGATGCTGTTAGAAAATTGGATTTTAAAAAATTGGAAGATGGTGAAACTGAAGAAAATCTAAAGACACTAACTTGTGCTCTTACTACAGGTAGTTCCTATAATTTAATATTTTGTTTTGTTGTGATTTTATAGTGAGCTAAAAACAAATTATTGTTTGCTGTTAGACAATTATATCGAGTCATTAAAGTGTGGAGAGTGTATGTGTTTAGCTCTTGATGTAACAAGACCACAATCTGCAATAGCTGATCCATCAAAAATAAGAATCAAAAAGATAAATCAATCATTTTTAAGTTCTGAAGCATTTTTAACATCAGTAGAATATGCTTTAGGTGAATCGATTGATTCAGAAAGTGTTCATGGTGGTTTTCAATCTAACATTTTGGGTGCAAATGTTGTAAAAGGATTAGCCAATGAGAACATAACAGGAATACTTCCATTATATATTAATGAATATCATTGGTCAGTTGCAAAAGAAAAAATAAAGGTGAATATTTCTTTCCTTTTTTTTTTTTTTTTTTTTTTTGAGAATTAAATAAAAATAATAGAATTATCATTACTATTATAAATAACTCTAGCCAATAATGGGATATATAACAACTCTTGATGTTTTTGGTTATGCATATGATCAAGTCACTACAGTTCCATTCCTAGTACTGGCAAAATCACTTACTGATACATCAACAGATTTTCATCGAAAACAATTTAAGTTGATTCTGGATACATGTGATGCAATTTACAAACAATCTCAAATGTTACGTGAACAAAATAAAACTTTATTTGAAAACTATATGAAATCACCAATAAATCGTACAATTGATCAGGTTGCAAATAATTTAGTATATCTTGGACATTTATTATGTGCTGTTAGGTGTGGAGATGTCAACAAACATGATCTGAATAATTGGATACAAAAAGGAATGTTTACATATATAATTGAAGAAACTATTCGTAGACGTCTTAACAAATATGAGAAGGTTGAAGAAATGATGAATAATGTTCCAAAAGTTTTAGGAATTAATTTGAAGGCTTTTATTGATGATCCTATTGATGAATACGAAAGACTTTATTCTGAATATGACAAGAAGTTAAGACTAACTGATAATTCAGAAAATGTTAAATACAAAGAAGCATTTAAAAATGCATTGAAAATATTTAAAGGTGCTACTGCTGTTGTTGATGATGACGATCAGAAAAGTTTAGAACAAGATAACAATAACAAAGAAATAAAAGATGAGGTTATTGCTCCTACGGTTCAAACAAAGTTATTTGATCCTGATAATCATCGATTACCAGAACCAGCAACAACTTTAATAATTGGTACTATTAAACAATCAACATCAGATTCTTTAGAAAATATTTTAATTTATAAAAAAATATTTGAATCGCTAATTACTAGTGAATTATTTATTGAAGAGATTATAACTAAACCAGAATTTTCGTTTAAATCCAACCAAACACCATTAACAGAATCATTTTTTGACCAATACACTTCCAAAACATTATTAGCAACATTTTATCAATCATTTTTACATCAACAAAATTCTGTTAGGCGTCAAGCAATAGAGTCAGACCCTATTAAATTTTTTGAGCCATTTTCTGAAAAAGACTCAACTACAATATTGCAAACATATTTTGATGAATATGTTACCGAAACATTAAATAAAAAAGTTGTTGATGTGATTAACAAGTATTCTGATTTGCAAAACTATAAGCTAATGTTAACTTTTTGTGATATTGAAAATGTCGAGGAGGCAGCTGGTCTTTTACTTTCGGATGTTAAGTTTCGTGGTTCAAAGATGTTTGGACAAATTATTAAGGCATTACAAATGCCAAATTTGAAATTGGTTGATGAAAAAATTCAAATGGTTGTAATTGGCAAGTGGAATGATATAGTTCTTTTCTATGATAAAAGTAAAAAAGATGGCGGTTAGTAATAATTTTTATAGATTGAAATTTTGATTTATTAATAATTCATTAATTGAATTTAAATATTTTTTTTTTTTGTAGCGAGAAAAGATCCAGCTTGGATTCCATCTAAAAAAAATATTCATCGTACACTTAAAGCTCAGAGAAAAATTTTACCAAATATGGAATATTGGATTAAATTATTTCCAACATACAAAACCTATATTGAGAAACAATACGACGAAGAATACCTAAAAAGAAAATGGTTAGAAGGCATTGAAAAAATGAAAAAGAAGAAGTTGGAAAAAAGTTCTTAACTTTAATAATCAAAAAAAAATAATAATATATATATATATTTCAAGTTTTGTTTTAACTCCAATACTGTATTATTAATATTTACAATATTTTCAAATTTTTTTCTTTTCTATTATCATTATATTATCATTAATCTGCAACCCTCCTCCCTATAGCATATACATATACACACTTCTTTTCTCTTTCGTGAATCCTAACCTTTTTTTTATAAATTATAAATATCACCAAGTAAAAAAAAATTTCATGTAATAAATTCATTAGTTGGACTTCTTTTTATTTATCTCCGGGACTCTAAACGTGTTAAATTATGAAATTATATATTATATACACATATTTGTCAAAGCTAAGCTACAGGCCGACATAATGTTTCGCACGTTTTGAATATATCCCTATTTAGATACATGTGACATTACCTACATTTAAAGATCTTTTTTCCTTCTAGATTATTATCAATCCATTCATACCAACTACGTGTTTTGCTAGTATATATGCTTCAGAAACAACCATTTGTAGAGCACTTGTAAAATAAATAAGACAATTGATTAATTATTATTATTAATTATTATTATCATTAGATAAATGAAATGGCAGTTGCTCACACTCAAAAAAATTAATAATTAATAAAAATTACTTTTTTTCCAATTACTTTATTTTTTGCAATACATACAATTTCATGCAAGCTAAAAAATCATTATGTATTTTTCTCTTAGTTGGTGTTCCTCATGCTTTAGATAATATCGATATGACATAAAAATTGCTCACCAAATAATAATAATACTCAGACTATGCAAAAATAAAGGGAGAGAATACATACCCACCGCCGCCCAATATTGTTGATTCTCTCTCTTTTTATAAAAAAAACAATAATTAGTAGATCCAATGTTTTGAGTTCAGGTATTGAATCCAATAAAAAAATTCCCACTTTAATCAGTCCCGCTGATAGCGAATTTATGCCCTACTGCAGAACCTACTACGGTCTGCCTATACTGCACCCAATCATACTATGGCGAGAGGGATTTCTCACTAGCAAGCATTTAGTCACTACCATTATAAAATATTTACGTTTACTGCAAACAGATACGGCTGCTGCAAATTTTATTTTTACGCATAGTAATAGTTTCACTGTAGACGAATGACCGACTAATTGAATTCATCGATCACAATTCAAAAAAATTCAGTTACTGCAGATCACAAATTATTCAAGAAAATTTCGCATGACCAATATGACTAATAATACTATTGACAATAATTGAAACCTATTTCCTGCAGTCGTAGTTATTTGCGTCAGCCGTAACTATTCACGTCAGCCGTAATTATTTACGGCAAATTGTAGTTACCAACAGCTATTTATGGCGATGGTAGCTACCAGCCCAATCATTTACGGAAAGTGTTTTTAGTCACCTCTTTAGAAAAACAATTAATTCAATTTAAAAAATTGATTTAAATAACAACAGCAATCACCTCTGTTATTTTTGTATGTGCTGTGAGTGTGCATATGCGTTCGTGTGCGTGCGTGCGTGCGTACGTTCGTGTGTGTGTTGTGTATTGATGTTACAAAAAATCTCAATAAAAAAAATCCAACAATAACTACCAAGATCAAAGTCAATACAGTGGGCGACAGTAAAAACAGGCAAATTTTAAATTTATCACGTGCACAAATTTAGCCAATAATTTCAAGAAATTTATTGTGATACGAGCAGACTGTGTTTTAGCCAATAGAATTTAAGAAAATTAATGTAATACAAATGGTTAGGAAAATATCACGCGAAATTATTTTCGACCAATGAAATAAAGAGAAATTAGTAAAAATTATATATGGGGCATGCTGCAACAAAACCAGACAAAGTGAACATTAGTATTACCAAGAATTTCAGGGATCAAAATTTAGCTATTATCATCACAATTAGTTTTATAATGTCCCATTTGTTAATTGATACACTCACTAGTCATAAATATAAGGACACTTGCAGATCATCAGAAATAATTGAACAAAGAAACATGAAAAAAAATAAAAATATAATAATAATTATATAAAAAAACAACAACAATGGTTAGGCCACTTGCATTGACTTGTCCGATCCATATGTTCATTGCTTATTTCTAGTTCAGGAAACCTCACTTGTCTACAACAAAAAGTATTATGATGGGTTGTAGATGAGAGAATGACTGTAAAGTGTTCAAAGTAGCACGCGTGCTTAACATCTGCCAATTTCCGGTAATCAAACGTTGCATATCTGAAATGTCTCTTTTTAAATGGCGTGCTGCCTTGACATCTTGTGATTATAATATTTATAATAATATTATTAATATTGATTACAAAAACAAAATATTATCAATGAAAATCTTGTAATTACCCAACAATGATCTACTCCGCGTTTTGATTTCCAATTAAATTGTTTATAAACCAAAATAAAAATACACCACATTATATCTGGTTAGTTATTTACACTTCTTCTTTAGGAGATCCAAAACCAAACCAAACAACAACACTCACGTTTTGTCACCTAGGACTCTGTCAAAAAATAAATTGTTTTTCCAAAAAAAAAAAAAAATCAAAAAAAAAAAAACAATTCACGTCTGTCCTACCAAAAAAAAAAACCAATAGGATAAATAATTAGCGTGTACATGTCGATCAAATAACAAACTTCTTTTCCCAAAAAAACCATGCCACGTCAAGCAAAAAGAAAACAAGAATTCACTCCAAATGTTGCTGGGTAAGTGTTTTTTAATGATGGTGGTGGTGGTTATCGCCCGCCACCTGTTGTTACTCTAGTTATTAACAAAGAATGGTGGTGGTTTATGAAAATTTAACATATATGTAAGTTGTTTTTCCTTTTATTTTAATTTAATTAGATTAAATAGCGAATAAAGTATATTGAATTTTCTCCTACATTGTGGAATCATTTCTTTCTTTTGTACATCAGGATCCCTCATTATTTAATTTCAATAAATTAAAGCGTCAATTGAAGTCTGTTCCATTGAACGAGGTATGCGGTAAACCATATTTTTGATTATTTGCTTAGTAATATACAATAAAACGTAGATACAACATACTTTTTTGTAAATTATCTATAGTGGATAGTTGGTGTTGTTAATGTGACAAGCAAATTCAGGAAATTTCAGTCACAGTTAATCATGGAAATAACAACCAAAGGAAGAAAAATGACTTGGAATGATACACACGAAGTTTTGTAAGTGTTCTAAAATATTTATAGTTGAATTGTATACCAGTATTACTCATTTTTTTATTTACTTAGGGCGCTTGCCTCAATTATTGTATTGACATGGCCTTGTCCGTACAATATGTTTACCTCTTCAGAATGGATGCAGATAATTGACACAAATCCATATAAAATGAAAGAATCAATATTGGCACCGATTTCAACATTGTTATACTATGCTTGTAGTCAAATTGCAATTGGATTAGATTATACTCTCGAATCAAATGGTGATAGTGAGTTTGACAAAAAGGCCTATAGAATATTTAACATATTGTAAGTAAAGATGGTTCCTCAATTAGTTGCAACTAATTGCGGCATATAAAAATTGAATTGTGGTTGCAGTTGCGGCATATGAAAGTTGAATTGCGGCTAATTGCGGTTCCATCTCTGATTGTAAGTGACTTGATCAAGAATCTTTTTTATATTACATGAATGATTAAAAAAAAATTGAAAACAAAATTCATTGGAAAAAGACTAAATTTGAATTATTTTACACCCATTAGAAAGGATGAGCTTCCATTGGTACCAAAGCCAAAAATGACAGAAGATGAACATTGTTGTTTTTACCTTCATCCACTATTAAAACCTTTTTTCTGTCGCAGCTTCAAAAACTATGAAGTAAGATTAAACAAATCTGTCGATAACTCTCTCAAGAGACCAGATTTTAGTTGCAGAATTGACAATATCACCATATTAAACTCTGAAATAAAACCAAGTGGCTATACTCCATTCCAGAAAAACAAAGACTTTGTTAAAATTAATACATGAGCAAAACATTCGATCAACCAATTATTAAGCAAGAAAGGTGGACCAAACTGTACAATGTTCCTTTCAAACATGGGTATATGTCTGTCATAAAGCTAGTAGCAAAACTGTGCAAAAGTTGAAGCTAGTTTTGACTTTCACCTCCTCTTCAAAATAGTTTTGCTTCTAGCTTTAGTTGGTTGTGATTTTTTGCTTTTTATTTTTGCAGTATTTTTTTGATTTTTACAAAATCCATTTGATAATCTAGGTGACAAAATTGATTCATTCTTTATGACTCTTAATCACGATGGAATCTATCAAGCGTGGCCATGGCTAAATACTAAATTAGTCATGGACAGATCTTCTTTTCCATTAATGGTATTATGCATGCATCATTTCTCAAAATTAGAGGTATACATTTTTTATCTTTTCTTTTGACTTTTATAATGAAGTCTTGCTTATTATTCAATCACAATTATATTTACAGGGGAATTATTATCAAGCCCAGATGTGAGGATGAGGATTCTTAATTGGATATGTACAGATAGAATCTTACTCGGTTTTGATAAATATTTATTTATATTAATTAATGTTTACGGGTATAATCTTGCGAAATAATCTGAAAAAAAAAAAAGAAAAATCAAATATTTCTTTAAGTCTTGCTATAATAAAATCAATCAAATCAATTAAATTTTAAAAATAAAAATAAAAAATCAACATGTAATGTTAAAAAATATTAATAATAAAATTTCCTAATTTGCAATTATAATTCATAATCATCAGCGATTATAGGCAGTTATAACATATTAATATAAGTGAATTTTGGGGACAGGCCATTATACACTATAAGAAATTTAATTAAGAAGACCATTATAGAGTAGGGTTTTTATATAGTAAAAAACCAGGATCCAATTTCCAGTTCGTTATTATTATAGAATGTAGGCCATTATAGAAAAGGCTGTTATAAAGGGAGTGTACTATATATATAATATATAAATAGCTGAGCAATTTACATACACTTTATATCATAGTATGATTCTGAAGAGCATGTAGTAGAATCATATATAGTAGTAATAATAGTGATAATAAACTAATTAAATAAATAAATTAATTTTGAAATGTTTATTGTGATTTTCAATTGGAAATATAAGAGAAAAAAAATCCAATATTTAAATTATGCTTCATGTTCAAAAATTTAAGGCTACATCTACATAATTATCAATTTGCTCTACTAAAGCTTCAACTTCTTGTTGAATAGATTTGGTTTGAGCCAATGGCAAGTGTGATGAAACTACCTGCCTATTGAACAAGAATGATTCACTGGAAATATCTGATACTTCCTTACTAAATGCTGCCCATAAAGTTGTATCAATTCCTTGATCAATAGATTTTAATTGATTTTTAAAATTGTTGTAAAAGTTTTCCATTGATGTGCTGACACCGGGAGTATCAACCCGTCCTAGATACATCACCAAAAATTTTATTCCTGTGGTAGATTCTGGATATTGTTTTGGCCAATAATCTGTTAGCTCTACTCATTGTCTAAAGAAAAAATTTATTATTATTGAAATGATGAATTGTTAAAGTGTAATAGATGTGGTAGATTGCAAACTAAGTTAGATTATGATATTGTTACTGGTAAGAATGTTTGCTACTGTATTAGAAACAATGAAGATTTAGAAGAGAAGGAACTTCCTCTCT
>CAJVPN010001544.1:0-13583 GCA_910592215.1 Entrophospora candida
AACTTTTCATTGACTTCATCAAATCAACATTTTACCTTTGATCATGAATTATCATCCATTATATAATACTGTATATATATATATATGTGTCATTTCTTATAAATAAATAAATTGGTGGCATGAATATGAATATATGAATTTGAAAATAAAAATAAAAATGAATGTAAATATAAATATAAATGTAAATATAAATATAATAAATATAAAAGAAATATTTTAAATATGTTTTTAAAAATCCTTGTTTTTTAAATGCATCAAAAAATCAAGATATAACCTATTATATGATCTTCGTACTACTGGAAAAGTTGAATATAAGTTATAAGCTAATCAAATATACAAAATAAATACTTGTTTCTTTAGAGTATAATAATAATGAGAATATAGAATAAGTCTTTACTTGCAAGTATAATAATGACTTATTAATAAAGGAAAATGTTATATAATAAATAATAATAATAATAATGACACAATTCTGACATACAAGATCACAGAAGCCTTAAACTTTTACTTCTGAGTCAAAGCGATATATATATTTATATTAAAAAATTTTTTCTCCATAAAATGGGTTTTGTGCGCAGTCACGCGACTTTTTTCTAATTGAAATAGCAAGTTTCACAATATAAAAAAAGATCGACGATCGATTTTGTCACAAGTGATAAAACGAATGTCCCACTATGGATACCCCAAAATTTAGGGATCTTTCCTAATTCATGTGATAAAATTTGCTAATTAATTTTCATTTTGTTTTTTCCCAACTTGTCAAAATGGAAAAGCTTTCAAAAAATGAAAAAGAGACTCCTGATAGTTCCGATGCTTCTCTACGTAAGTTCACTTTATCTGTCAATTTTACTAAAATTATAGCTTTCAATTTTCTGATCAATTATAACATTAATAAAGATACTGCAAAAGCAACTTCTAAAAAAAGTACACAGGATGCTTCAAATCAAAGTGAGTATTTTTCTAAAAGAGTACGCTCATTTTAAAAAATATATTTTTCTACACGGAATAATTCCAAGTGTTTTAATTTATAAAAAGCTTTTCAAAATAATGCGACTAATTTATTTATGCAGATAATATAAATAATATAAATAATAGCAAGGATAATGATCAAGACGAAAAGACAGCATTGTCAGTAGGTCATGATTCCGTGAAATCCATAGTTCCTCTTGATATTCTAAGACAACTATATCTTCCTGGACAACAACAGGACAGGATTTTTGATCCAACAACGAGAACAATATCTTACCTTCAATCGCAATCATTTTTTCCTGTAAAGTCGTTACGATCTGATGAGAAAAAAAGAATACTAGTTACTGGAGGTGCAGGCTTTGTTGGCTCTCATTTAGTTGATAGATTAATGCTAATGGGTCATGAAGTAATCGTACTTGACAATTTCTTTACTGGTCGTAAGAATAATGTTGCTCATTGGATAGGGCATCCTAATTTTGAATTAATCCGTCATGATGTAGTAGATCCATTTTTAATAGAAGTAGATCAAGTTTACCATTTGGCTTGTCCCGCGTCTCCGCCACATTATCAATATAATCCAATAAAGACAGTAAAAACAAGTGTAATGGGCACAATAAACATGCTTGGACTTGCTAAAAGAGTTAAAGCTCGTTTTCTGTTAACATCTACATCAGGCATGTATTAATTTTTTCTTTGATTTTCGTCTATAGACATAATTGAATTGACGTTAAAATATTAGTGACAAAGAATATTATAATTTTGTCTATTATTTGTGAGTATATATATAAGTTTAATATTTAATTAATTATTGACAATAAATTATTAGATATTATAAAAATCAAATTATAACAAAAATGAAAAGTTTTTAATATTAGAACTCTTAAATAGTATTAGTACTATTAATTAGATTGATTGATAGTTGCATCATTGAAAACATATATATTTATTTTTATTTACAAAATATTAATAATTGTTAGAAGTCTATGGAGATCCAGAACAACACCCTCAAACAGAAGCATATTGGGGACATGTCAATCCTATTGGTCCTAGAGCTTGTTATGATGAAGGGAAAAGAGTTGCAGAAACATTAACTTATGCTTATATGAACCAAGATTTTGTGGATGTAAGAGTGGCACGTATATTCAATACTTTTGGACCTCGTATGCATGAAAATGATGGTCGTGTAGTAAGCAATTTCATTATGCAAGCATTGAAAGGAGAAGAACTTACTATCTACGGGGATGGTTTACAAACTCGATCTTTTCAATATATTCATGATTTGGTGGATGGTTTAATTTTACTGATGAATACAGATTATAAAGAGCCAATTAACTTGGGAAACCCTGATGAATATACTATACGTGAGTTTGCTGAATTAATCATTAATGAGGTTAATAATTCTTGTAAGATTAAAAAACTGCCTGCTCCAAAAGATGATCCTAAAAAACGAAGACCAGATATCAAAAGAGCAGAACAAATTCTTGGTTGGAAACCAAGATGGCCAGTAAAACAAGGTATATACGAAACTGTTAAATATTTTCGCAGGCAAATGGATGCGGGTCTCATATAATATGTATACATGATCAAATTTTTTATAGAAAATTAATAAAAATCCTTTTTCGTTTTTTAATTATATATATTTTCTTAATTTATTATATATATATATATTATATTAATATTTCATTTATCTTATGTATATTTTTATTAAAATCAATTAAAAAAAATTGCAAATTTAAATGGCGAAGTCAATCAATTCCTATTTTGTTGCACATTTATTTTTTTTTTCATCGAAAAAAAATGCCAAAAATTTATGTACCTAAATATGAGAAGGGTCAATTTGACGATGTAGTGGAAGAAAAAATTTCAAGTGATATGTCAAGAGATAACCATAAAGTTGACATTTATAATTATGAAGAAGATTATGATGAAGAAGATTTTTTTGAGGATGAATTAAATGATAACGACGGACGGAGTAATGCTAGTGGTGGTAAATGCATTTTTTTCTTGTTTGTTTATTATTAACAGAATCGTTATGCTATAAATATATACGTGTGTCCTTGTTCATCTTTTGAAGCGAAATTACAAAATCATATGAAAATTCTAAGTAAATATACAAATAGGATTCATCTTGGCAAGTAGTATATTTTATCATTAATAAGAAGGGATTTTGCAAAAAAAGAATGGGAATTTACATTATACGTGTTTCTGTAAAAAAATAATATAGGCGATGTTGATACTAGTAACTTCTCATCATCTGTAACAAACGATATAAAAATGAGTAACAAGAAAGCTCAAGGAGAAAAGTAAGGATTTTTTGAAAGAAGAAGACAAAAAAGTTTAGCCATTAATCGATAAATTAATTAAACAATTTGCTTTACTTTTTTGATCGATTAATATGACAGACAAAAATATAGTGATAAATCAGACCGTGCCACAACAGAACAAGTATTAGATCCACGTACAAGAATTATATTATTTAAATTAATAAATAGTAATTTAATATATGAAATCAATGGTTGTATAAGTACAGGAAAAGAAGTAATTTTAATTAGTCATTCATTTCACAAAGTCAAGAAATTTGTTTCACAATTATTAAAATTGATTTTAATAATAACAATAATTACTATTACTGCTACTTTTATCGCCGTTATAAGGCAAATGTATATCATGCAACAACAGAGTCAAATGATCACAGGGCTATAAAAGTTTATAAAACCTCAATATTAATATTTAAAGATCGTGACCGTTACGTAACAGGAGAATTTAGATTTAGACATGGATATAATAAACATAATCCACGCAAAATGGTAAAATTATGGGCGGAAAAGGAAATGAGAAATTTGAAAAGATTATGGCAAGCTAATTTACCATGTCCAGAACCTATTCTGTTAAAGTTGCATGTATTAGTGATGAGTTTTTTAGGTGATAAAAATGGATGGTAAGATATAGATGTACAGATATATAATATAAATTTATATTTTATAAATTTTTGTTTGTTTCTTTTAACGATTAATGATTTGAAATGATTTATTTATTTAATTAAAGGGCATATCCAAGACTAAAAGACGCAAATATTAAATCCGATATTTATCCAGAATTGTACTATCAAATTATTAAAAATATGAGGATTATGTTTCATAAATGTAGGCTTGTTCATGCAGATTTAAGTGAATACAATTTATTGTAAGTTTTATAAGCATTGATAAAATAATTACTTGCGTCAAAAAAAAACTTTTTACTAATACTCGAATGTTTTCAGATATAATTCAAGGAAACTATATATTATAGATGTGTCACAATCTGTAGAACATGATCATCCGCATGCTTTAGGATTTTTGAGAAAAGATTGTGATAACATTACGGAATATTTTCGGAAAAAAGATGTAAAAGTGATGAATATCAAAGAACTATTTGATTTTATTACAGATTTAGGATTCGGGATAGAGGATGAACAAATTGACAATGAGCTTGACAAGGTCATTTTAAATAAAGCGTGAAAACAAAAAAAAATTTTTGAATGATTAAAAATTTTAATGGGAGTTTTATTGATAGATTCAAGAAAAAATGAATCTACAAGAGCAACAAGAAATAGGAGAAGACAGTACTGATAAAGGATCTAAAGAATCAAAAAATTCTGTTGATGAAGAAGTATTCAAAAAGTCCTTCATACCAAGAACATTAATTGATGTGATTGATGCTGAGAGAGATACTGATATAATAAATAAGGGTGATGGTGATGAGGTAAATTATATAGATGCTTAAATATCCAATAATCAATCTTTGATAAGTATTAAAACTGATTTATTTTATTATTGTTGTTATTCTAGTTGATTTATCGTAAACTTGTGGGTCTTTCAATATCTAACGACAACAATACAATTGCGAAAGCAAATAAATCACAAGAAATAATAAATAATCCTAATGACATTAATAATGACAAAAACTCTGATGATGATGATGATGACGACGACGACGACGACGATGATGATGATGGTGATAATCATGATAGTAATGAAGATGATACCGGTATTGATAATGGAGATATCTTATTTGAATATAAGTCTAGAGGAAAAAAAAATATGGATAAAGAGGCTAAAAAAGTAAATATAAAAATATGTATTAATTAAAATTTCACACATTGTTAAAAATTTATTATTATTATTTTAATCGATATTAAGGAACATAAAAAACTTGTCAAAGAAGTAGCAAGAGACAAAAGAAAGAATAAAATGCCAAAATCTGTAAAGAAAAGAAGAATTAAAAATACTTCTGGTAAGAAAAAATAATTTATTGATTTATTTGATGAAATTTGTTTGAAAAGATTTTTCATTGTATATTGAAAAAAAGAAAATAATTAACAAGTAAATAAAGATAAATTTTATTATTATTTACATTTAATCGATTATATTAAATATATATATTTTTTTTTAAAAATTAAATATTATATAAGATCTACAATATAAATTATTAGTTTATGTCTAAAATTTTTTTTAATTTAACAACCAATTGCCATTCTTCTTTACTCAAATCATTCCTGAATGACTCTTTTAATATGTCAATAGATTGACGTGTTATCTAATAATAATAATAATAATAATAATAAAATTATATATGTATAAATATTTAGTTGAAAGAATAAAAAAAATAGATGAATAAAAAAAATATTTAATGTATTTACCCTACTACACAAATCATCCGATTCTGTAAAATGCCGTCCACACAACTTTGGTGTTTCGTACACAGGACATTCAATTTTTATAGCAACCCCTCCGCTTACTTGGCCTCTTTTCACTTGCTCAATAGATTTATGATTTTGTTCAATGCTAGTCACTTTTCCAAGGGTAATAATTTCTCGTACCTAAAATAAATAAATTTCATCAATTTAAAATAATTCACTTAATCACATGGTTCAATGAATAGAAATGACACCTACATTGGTTGTTGGATCTGTTTTTACAACACAGATCGGAGTTCCTGTACGTAAAACTCCTTCTGCAACATCAACACCAACTATAATAGGATCTCTTTTGTTAAATACTGCAATGATCTTTAAAATACAGGGGAAAACTGCTTGAGGCGCTTGATCTTTACGTTTTTGTTCCAATATTTCCTATTCAAACACGTTGGTGAATTATTTTATTTCTAAAAATAAATCAATATTATTTGCAAAATTAAAAAATAAAAATAAAACATACTTTATTATAAGCCGTGAATTGATCAAATAAATGATAAATAATATCAGCTTTAAATATATTTACGCCCAATTCATCAGCCAGATCTTGTGCATCTTTATCAACTTTAACATCAAAACACAACATAACAGCTAACCTATTTTTTTTTTTTTTTTAAAAAAATTAAATGAGATATTTGAGTTAATAATAAAATAATAGTAATAAATTAAAAATAAGACCTACTCTCTAGCTTTTTCCAACATTATAGCAGCACGCATAATATCTTTTTTATGAACTGGCCCAATATTTATTCCAGAGACTGGAATATTTGATACTCTTAAAAACTCTATAAGTGCTTCTAAAGAGCCTAACGTAGATGCTTGTACGCATACACCTTTTCCAGATTTGTCAACAGAACTCATTAAATCCTTAAGATCTGACATGACCTCATCTTTAAGGTCTTCTTCATCGTCATCAGGACCAACAACCATGACACGAGATCCTGCAATAGCCTTTTCAAGGTCTTGGGCTGCAATTTTAACGCCAAGAGCTGCACTCACAGTTTTATGATGCACATATGCTGACTTGATACGAAGTTCTCTCAAAGGTTGTGGCGTCAATAAAGCACGAATAACTGTTACAATTGGTCCATTAACACCACATAAAACAATTTTATCTCCTTCATTCAATACCCCATTAGACAAAACCGCATCAATAGTTGTACCAAGTCCTTCAACAACCTTGACTTCTAAAACTGTACATTCTGTTTCAGAAAGATACATCAACTCATTACTCATCCTGGATTGTGTTAAATTTATAAGCAACATTAGCATATCTGGAACTCCTTCTCCGGTGACAGCCGATGTAGGAACAATTGAAACATATTTTGCAAAGTTTTTGTTTTCATAATACAAACAAGAATTCAATCCCTGTCAGTCGTGTAAATATTATTTTTATCAAGTAAATATGTGTATGTGAATGTATGTATGTGAATAACAATCTTTATTTATTTATTTTAAACTATACTTACTTGCTCTGAAAATGCTAAAATAGCCTTTTCAACCCTGTCTTGGAATTCCCTTTTGACAGTATCCGACTGTTCCTCGAGTGAATCTCGAAAGGCATTATCTGGTATAGTTTTCCAACCATAAATACGATCAATCTGGACAACAAATATATAATGTGCATTTTATTAAAAATATATAAATATAGTGTAAATCCAATTCAGAATTCTTTATAAACCTTATTTAGAGCCACAATAAATGGTGTTTTACGATCACGCAGCAACCTTAAAGACTCTAATGTTTGTGGTTCTAAGCCATGCTATTAAATAAACTATATAAATATGCATGCGAAAGCTATTTGTTTATTAAATAATCAAAATAAGTAAAAAAAGTTTTTTTTTACCATTATATCAACTACAAGAATAGCAATATTACAGAGTGAAGAGCCCCGAGTTCGTAGATTTGTAAAAGATTCATGCCCAGGTGTATCTATGATCAACAAACCCGGAAGTTTGTATTCTTGTTTCCCATCCTATATAAATAAAATATAAATTTTAATACAAAATATAACTTTTGAAATAATATTATGAATCACGTGTAACCTTATTAAGGGGAGCAGTTTTAGTTTTGATAACTTCCATAGGAAAATATGTAGCACCTATTTGTTGAGTAATACCACCAGCTTCACCTTCTTGAACATTTGTTTTACGAACTTTGTCCAGTAATTTTGTTTTACCCTATTAAAGGATGAGTAACATCATAACAATTAATCAAGTTAACCGTGTTAAAATTATTGAACTCTGACAACTTACAGTATCAACATGCCCCAAAATACAACAGATCGGAGACCTCAAATTCTCTTTGGAGCGAGCAGCAAGAGCTTCTTCATGTCGTTTCTATAATAAATTAATAAAGTTAATTAAAAGTAATATCAAATCAAATTATTAATTCAATGTTTTATTGAATAATCAAATAATTAATCAATTTTGAACATTTACTTGTCGACGCTCAGCCGCCTCTTGTTTACGAATTGCAATTTGTTTCTGATGTTCTGTCATTTCTTCATCTTCACTATCTGATTCTTCCTCGCTGCTTTCAGTTTCTTCTTCAGAGTCTATTTTGCAGTTTTAACAGAAAATTCAATATAATAACTCCAACACAAACAAATATGACCATGATATTTAATATATAACTATTACCTTTTTTAGAAGATACAACTTTCTCTTTACTTTTCGCACCATCTTCCTTCTCTTTACCTTTCGCTTCTTCTTCCTTCCCTTTATCGTTCGCCACCACTCCCTTCTTTTGGCCTTTCGCTCCCCCTCCCTTCTCTTTGCCTTTCACACCTTTTTCGTGCTCTTTACTTTTCACACCTTCTTCCTTCTCTTTATCTTTCGTCCCCACTTCCTTCTTTTTACCTTTCGCACCTTTTTCCTGAACTTTATCTTCCACACCTTCCTTCTCTTCATCTTCTGAGCTTAAATCCCATTGTTCTTTTATAACTTGTTCATTTTTAGGTTTAACTTTGACATCTTCCTCCTCTTCTTCATCTTCATCTTCCTCCTCCTCTTCATCTTCCTGCTCCTCCTCTTTATCTGATTCAATCTTCTTATTTTCCTCTTCTTTGTCTTCAACTTTATCTTGTGACTTGATTATTTTTTTCTTTTTACTGGAATAATTAGGTTTTTTTGGTTGTTCACCAGCTTGTTTATTTTCAAACCCTTCAATTTTGATACCAGTACCAGCCTGAAGCAATTGTTGTAAACGTAGTTCACCTTGTTGCTTCTTTGCTTTTTGAGATTTCGTTAAAAGCTTTCCTTCTTTTTTAAGTTGCTCTTTTTTTGCCTAAATTTTTGATATGAAATCATTTTAGAAAAAATAATACCAGCCATTAACTAGTTAATTGTACAAGAAATTTTGATTATATTTATTCAAAGTTATTGATTACCCTTTCTCTTTCTTTCTTTCTCTGTTTAATTTCTTCCTTACGACGTATTTCTTCTTCGATCTTTTTTTGTTCCTCTAGAAATATTTTTTGAAAAAAAAAGTAAGTATTTATTTCTGATGAAATTATATAAACTATCGATTAATTTATACCTTCAATTCTTCTTTGTTCTTCTTCTTCTTGTCGTTTTCTTTCTTCCTCAATAGCACTGAAATAAATAAACAAACATAGTTATGTAAAGATTCGATCAATCACTAAATAATTTTACAAATAATTTATCAAGCTGTTTACCGTTGTGCCTCCAAGGCTGCTTTAATTGCAGCAAGTTGTCCCTTCTTTTTTGGTGCTTTTTTATCGTCTACAGCAGCAGCAGCTGCTGCTGGCTTCTTTTTCTTTTTCTTTTTCTTATTTTTTGCTTTATCTTTTCCTTCTCCACCTCCCTCTTCTTCATCTTCCTCCTTTTCCGCTTCTTCCGCTTCTTCCGCTTCTTCTACTTCTTCCATCTTTTCTGCCTCCTCTAAATTTTCCTCTACTGCTGCTACTGCAGCTGATTTCTTTTTTTTTTTCTTTTTCTTATTTTTTGCTTTATCTTTTCCTTCTCCACCTCCCTCTTCTTCCTCTTCCTCTTTTTCCACTTCTTCCACTTCTTCCGCTTCTTCCACCTTTTCCACCTCCTCTAAATTTTCCTCTGCTGCTGCTACTGCAGCTGATTTCTTTTTCTTTTTCTTTTTTTTATTTTTTGCTTTATCTTTTCCTTCTCCGCCTCCCTCTTCTTCCTCTTCCTCCCTTTCCACTTCATTCACTTCATCCGCCTCCTCCGCCTTTTCCACATTTTCCACTTCCTCTAAATTTTCCTCTGCTGCTGCTACTGCAGCTGATTTCTTTTTCTTTTTATTTTTTTTATTTTCCATTTTTTTTATTGATTCGTGGCCGATCAATTACGAAAATCCTTCATAAATCGATGCAGACACGTGATATAACCGATCTTTGCACCATAATAACAATAACTATTTACGAATTACAAAGAAGAAAAAGATAATAAAATTAAAAAGAACAAATACATTAACAAGAACAACAATAATAACAATACCATAAAAAATAATAACACAATAATGGTGAAGAATTATGGTGTAGTTGGATATTGAATGGTATAAAATATGGTAACAACTGGAGAGACTTTTGTAGTGGTAGTAGCAGTACTGACATTTTGTCAGTTTGTTCCTAAAGAAAATTAGTGCAAAGCCTAAACTGAATATTTAAATCAATAATCAGACTAATTGGAAGGAACAGGCGATGAACAGTCGACCTAGACGAATATAAATCATTACGGGGGGTAGTTACATGTTAAATAGAATTAAATATTTGTGTAATAACATAAATTTTTCTAATAAACAGTGTAACAGTACTGCAATCGTTAAAAAAAAAAAAAAAACTGTTTACGAATTACGGAAAAAAGTAAATAATTCACAACGGCTTCTAATGATCATGCAAGGGAAGATAGGGGCTCTATTCGAATAATTCATAATTAATTTGAGTAATCGAACCACATTGAATGAATGAATGATTATTTTTATTCGTATCAAATGAATCAAACGAATCAAAGATTAAATTGTTTGAAGAAATTAATAATATTACTATTACGAATAGAAATCCTGGAGTAGCCTAACGTTTTTATTATCAAAAATGCAAATTTCTGGTGAAAAAAATACACTTTAAAACTGTCAATTAATAAATGTTCTGTTTCTTTGACAGTGAAAACAAATTGTTCTTTTAATATTGGCGGGAACAAATGGTTGACAAATATTGCTTAAAGGACCTTAATAATTGGTCGAGAAAATGTAAATTATGTAAGCACTCATATAGGTATAACTTTATGTTGATTAGAAAGAAACCACTTGAGGAAACACCTTTGCTTAGATCGTTATAATCCATTTCTAATGAAATTGCGAACAACAAGAGATTCTCTATACTATTAAATAAATTATGATAATTGAATTAAATTAATTAAAGCATTATTAATATGAATAATAATAATCACATACCAGTTATCAAAATGGAAATAGCCAATTAGTTATATATTTATGGAATTACATCTTTAATATTGAGTACTGTGCAAGTACACCTTGTTATCCTGAAAACATGTATGTTTCCCTTGTGAGGAAAACCAAACCATGCAGCAAATGTTAATTTACGTGTATTGTTTTCCTGATGGATAATCACAATCAAAATAATACTCTCCTCGTCAGTTCAATTTTTCCCTTTGGCACTTTCTTGTGAATAAACAACAAAGGCACTTTGGCTTGCATTAATTTCCATCTCTTTTATGACATAAATCACCATTTAAACCAAAAAATCACATTGTGTTTGTAATATAGTTATGAAATTAGAACACTTGACATAAGTATATAATTTTTTTACTTCTAAATGGTGTCTTTCATCCAGGGACAAGTTCTTTAGCACCTTGTATAGACTTTGAAATAAAAATTTGGGGCTACCTAATTTTCCATCTTCGGTGAGTCAGATTTACTTTATTGTAAGTGAGGACAACTAAAATGATAATGTAATCTTTAAAAATCAAATATCAATGTTAAAAAATGGTTAAAGTTATTGATAATCTATGTATACATTTATTGAAAAAAACACTAATAAGGTAGATGATTTGTGTAGTTCGAATGGATAATAGAGACATTTCAAAAGTTGCTCTAGTTTCAATATAAAAAATTGCCATCATCCGACTTTAATTCAATTGCTGTCATGTTGGATGGTTAGGTGTCTGAACTCTGAACGTATCAACAAAACTACACTGCTATGAAAATCATGTACAGAAGTTTTTGGCATGGAATGCGTTAGAAAAATGCACTTTCCTGTACTAAAAAATATGGAAACCAGTAGATGATGCTGAAAAAAACATAAAAGTACATGCAACTTTCACAAAGATCTTTGACTCCTTTATTACTAATGATTGTGAAAAAATTAATGTTGCAATCATTGAAGTTTTGCAAAGGCTGATTCCTCATTGATAATTAAAGCCTTTTTCAATTTATATTGCAGTAAATAAAACTTTGATGCCATATATATATATATTTGTGAAGTTGCGTTATCAAAGGCAATAATGCTATGCACTCGAGCGTGTTGCTTAAAAATTAGAATTGTCTTTTCTTTTATTCGTTTCATTGCTTCCTGTCACGAGATATTCAACGTAATGTTCAGGTAAATTAGGAAATTGTTTTTTTGGCTTTCATTTAGTTACAAAGGTCTAATTGTTTCTGTCAAAAGCCACTAATATGGTAAGCCCTTCCTTTTTCTTTTTCTTTTTTTTTAATGGTTCTTCATCTGATGGTTTCCAACCAGGGCTGGAAATAGTACTTTAAAATCCGGATTTTCCTTTTAAAATTTTTAACTTCGGAAAAAAAGAGTTGCCGGATATTTTTCCTTTTTGTACAAATTTTCCATACGCGTTAAAAAAATATATCAAATTTAATATTAATATATATAATATGTCTTTACTTCAATGAACAGACAGAATCACAATTTTTATCCTTTGAATTTTCAGAAAAAAAGTATTGACTCAATTTAAATATTTATTTCAAAAAAGACTACTATTAATTTATTAAATTTAAAAATATATATATATATTTACATGTTTTATTTTCCCTTATTCAAAAAAATAAATTACAAATAAATAGTATATAGAACAAGAAGAATTAAATAATTTGACTACTGAAATTTGGGATGAAGCATTTATAGATGAAACAAATATTGATGAATCAGATATAGAAGATTCAGATGATTTGACAATTCAAGGCTCAGATGATGATGATACTTCAAAAAAATCAATAAAAAAAGAAAAAATTGTAAATTAAGTGTAAACCATGTTAAAATGTCAAATAAAAAAGTGCATTTTAAAAATCAGGAGGAAGTTTTCAACATGAATGGCTAAACATATATAAATGGTTAAAATATGATGTAGCAACAAAGAGAATGTTTTGCACAATTTGTAAAGCACATGGAAAAAAAAATCAATTTGCAGGAAAAGGTGACAAATAAATATAATTAATTAATTTTGCATTTTGCAATTATTAATTTACTAGTGTTATAATGTTAATCTTTAGGATCAAAGAATGTTTCAAAATCTACTGCTTTAGCAACTCATGCACCTTCAAACCAACATAAAGATGCTTTGCTTCTAGAAAAGGCAAGAATAATCATGCAAGAGTCTTCCAAAAAAGCCATTAGTAATGGTAACAAACATATAATTAATATAATGAAAATGATTTACTGGATGGCAAAAGAAGATATTCTAATTTCCAAACTTCCAAGTCATTAATCTTGGTCATGCTCTTCAAGCTCCTGATCTATTTTCTTTATATAATACTATTACATATGAAAATAACAAATCTGGATGAGAGTTAATTGGAATCAATATCTGAATCTATTGAACTAGTTATTTGGAATGAATTGGAAAATTGTAAAGCATTTGGAGTTATGGTTGAT
>CAJVPN010001545.1:0-13576 GCA_910592215.1 Entrophospora candida
GGATCATCTTGCCTTTGAAAATTAGTAAGTAACAAAAGATGATACAATTTCCATACAAATAATCTGTAAACTTGCAGACTTGATGCTGGTGGCAATTAAGTCAATACGTTTTTCCATCAACGATAGATAAGATGGGACTATATTTCTTGGTGGGTGGCATTAATACAAGCCACCAATCGAATATTATGGTTTCATTTTATCTCTTCACCATCTCCTATAAAGAATTGATCATTCATTAGTTCCTCGTAATTTGTTAAATAGATAAATATTGTTCTTTTTTATATTAATTAAAAAAAAAGATGAGAACTTTATCAATTAGTTGGTATTATTTTTTAAAGTAATTTTATCATCCAAGTAAATATTAAAAAAATGATTTAATTTTTATTTGTTTTGATTTCCTGGATTTGAGCCAACTGTTACTTCTTTTTTTTATCATATCATCAATTCTATTATTAATTTTATTGTTGTTGTAAAGTAATCACACGAAAAAAAAATTTTTCCAATGAAATCAAAAAACAATAAAAATAACAGCCTTTTGTAAGTGAAGAACTGAATAGGGAGGGGAATTAACGTTAGCGTTAGCGTTAGGATTCAAATTTGGATTCAAATTCAGATACAAAATTGGCATTAGTATTAGAGGATTTAGATTCAACATAAAAAAGATCATCTCGGATAACTTAAAAAAGAAATTCATGCAAAAAAATTGTTCATATAAACGCTGAATTCTGTAAATAATAATAAGTAGTATATAATCTTCGAGGTTAATGTCAGTGGTGAATAAAGAATGAACTTGGATACGAAGTTCCGATTGGCTAATTTAAATTTACGCACAAGTGTCATTATGCTGGATACATTGATTTTTGAATTTATCCAAGCATTGTAACTCCAATGGTAAATTTAAAGAAATAATTATGTAATAACTTAGAAAAATTTTTTTTTAAATTTCATTACCGATTTCCGTGAATTAAAATTATTCTGGGTAACTTTTTTTTTTTTTTTATAAAAAGACAATTATTTTCAATTTGATCAATAATAATTAAAATTCTACTAAAATTATTCACTAATAAAACAAAGAAATCATGAAGTTTATTTTGCTTTCCCTTTATTGGCTACGCTCTCCATTGTGATCAATACTATTCCACATCAATATCCTCTTTATCACCTGGAAAACAACCACCACCTCAACTCAATGTCCAACTTTCACCTGATCCTGTCGTTCCTGAATAAATTGATACTTTTACTATTTCTAGAACATTAAATCGTCCTGCCATCAAATTGACAGTATCGTTGTTGTATTTTTTGATCCTGTAGCTAAGGTTACCGTAGTGATCCAATTGTTGTGCCAATCAACCCTGGAACACCGTTTTCTCAAATAGTGGAGGTTCATGTACCAGCAAAGTTACCTAAATTCATACGGCATTGGAGTTACTGTTGAGAATATACAAGCTACGACTTCTTTAGGCTGTGCATATAATATTGTTTGCGATGCTGCTAATCTGCGGATATTGGCTTTTATCTCGTCTCATTATAAATTATAGTTAAAATAATAAAAATCAAACAGAATAATTTAATGGTTAGTTATTTTTTACAATGGATTCTACTCGATTTAATTAATTTATATATTTTATTATTTTATATTGTCGCTGTCATCATATATATTTGTATGTATGTTGATTTAAAACAAGCAAATTCGAAGTATTTAAAATTTTATGAATTCCAAATTTTTTATTCACTATTACTATGAATAATAATCTACGGTAATTTCATATCCAATAACGCATGGCAATTTGAAAAAGACGAAAAAAAGTGCATTACATTTTCAAGTATATAGTGAATTAAAAAGGAAGATCAAAAATGCGGGTCATATTGAGATAAGAAGCAATTGATTATTGTGAAAAAAAGAAGAGTCGATGGTTGGTGGAAATTGGGACCCAAAAAAGAAAAGATCAAAAAACCGACAAATTCAAGAAATCGAAAACTCTTTTCAAACAAATCCATATTAATATCTACGTAGAAGATCTATCCATATACAGTCCCCGACGAAAGTAATGACGGTACAATGAAACATCTTTTTATATTAAATAAAGTTGTTCACAATGAAAAATTCTACATATCCTAAAATTTTTTGATGTGTTCTTGCAGTTTACATTTGTGTAAAAAAATTTGATTTTTATATTTCGTAAAAGCGTAAAATATAAAAACATATTAAAAATTTTTAGGATACGTGGAATTTTTCATTTCGAATAATTTTATTTAATGTATAAAGATTCATTTACTTAATAAAAAAAAAGTTTAATAGAAAAATGAAATTTAAAAAATTTTTAAAAAAGCCAAAGTTCCGATTTTTTTTAATGCTCAAATTAGATTCAAACCGGGATTGAGAAAGGAGGAAACGTTTTATACTATAAGCTTTTAAAAGTATAATGTTTTACTTGGAGGCGTTTTAAAAATAAAATTTTATTGATAGTTGTTTATTAAAAATTTTTAGTTTTTAAAAAAATTATCACCGCCATTACTTTCGCCGGAGACTGTATTTATATATGATATTTTTGAAGTTTATAAACTAATATTTATATTAAATATTTATATTTTAACCATTAAGAAATGAGGTGCTCAATTCAAGGAAGAATACAATATTTTAAAAAATATTACTATTGATTAATATTTTTAATTATATATATATATATTATATTGATTATTATAATTGAAGTAAAATTTTGATTGAATTAAAGAATTTTTCTTAATTATAATCAAAGGTGACGACGATAAAAAAATCACTCAACGAATATACGTCAAAAATAGAATAAAGTTCTTTTAATTGTTCAATTTACATCTCTTTTCTATTTTAATAAATAAAAAAAACAAACAAATTGCAATGATCATAATCAGATGTACAAATAATTCATTATTTACTATTAAAATTTTTTTTCATTTTAAAAAAACCAATTAGATAGGAAAAACAGTTAATTTCTATATTACACTATTTGTTAATGACAAAAATTATTCCAAGTTGGCTTACAGAAGTACGTCCTACTACTTCAAACACTAATACTATGACTTCAACATGGACCTTACCAAATACTGACTCTTTACTTAATGGAAGCAATCATGTTGACTCTGTTTTCAACACTAGCTTTACTACCGGAAATGGTGGTGGCATTCGAATTGATACAACAACTAATCAAACCAAAGAGGCATCACAGCAATTACCATCGCCATCATTTAATGGATATAAAGATTTTAATAATAATAATAGTAATAATAATGTAACAAAATATAAATTCAATAGTTCATTAACAGCTTTATCAGCTTCACCTGATCAAACTCGTGCTGTTGTCGTTGGGCGTGAAGGTCGTTGTAAATTAACAAATTCAAAAAATTTTTTTTTAAATTTTTCACTCGAAAACTTACTAATAAATTTATATGCTTACATAGTGTTGAAAATTTTGAATGTATCAGATAATGAGATTATAGAAGAATTAAAAGTTAGGGTTGAAAATAAATTTAACAGTAATGATGTTAAATGGGGAAACAATCGTTAGTATTATAAATAACATTTATCTTTATAAGGAAAAAGTATGCGGGAGAGAGTGAGTGTGTATGTGTGTTTATTATTTTTTGAATAGTTACTTATTGATCTACATGAAATTTATGTATTTTAGTTACAAAAAGCAAAATAGCTACTGCTGCTTCAAATGGTTCAATTGTTATTTGGGATATAGAAAATGGCAGATCAAAGATTGGTGAGAGGATTCTTTTATTAGTGTGTACATTGACAAAAAATCTATCCGCTTTAAATAATAATATTCTAATAATTATTTACAGATCAAAAAATCGATGATCATAAACGTGCTGTTAATAGAATATGTTTTAGTCCATTGCAAGGTTCGTCATTGTTAAGTGCCTCACAAGATTGTACTATGAAATTGTGGGTAGGTGTTTCTGATCTATTTATTATATTGTTAAATATGTTAAATTTTTTAGTTAATTTTAAAATAAATTTTTATTTATTTTAGGATCTTAGAGATTTAGAACGGGCAATGAATACATTTCAAGGAAGATGCGAAGGTGTTCGTGATGTGCAATTCAATTCAATGAATCAATATGAATTTGCTGCTGCATTTGATAATGGAACAATTCAGGTGAGATAAACCAATGTTATTTATATGCATTAGTATAAATATATTCTGATAAAGTTATTTATTTAATTAAAGAAATGGGATATTAGGAAACCAGTAGTTCATCTAAGAAAATACAATGCACATATTGGATCAGTATTGTCTATTGATTGGAGTTTTGATGGTAGAATCATTGCTAGCGGAGGGCGTGATAAAATCATCAGAGTATACCTTTAATTATTTTTTTGTAATAGTGATAATATAATAATGATAATTCTAAGTTTTAATATTTTAATTAGATATGGGATATGGATTCAGAAAGTAGAAAGCCAAAAGATACAATCTATACCATGTCAGGTATATCTTATATTAGATGGAGACCAAACTATCCAAATGAGATTGCATCATGTTCGTCATTGACTGATGTAAGAGTATTTGTTTGGAATGTTAAAAGACCTTACATCGCAAGTTGTTTCTTTGAGACACATGAAGAAGTTCCAACGGGTATTAATTTATAATCTTGTAAATTATTTATCATATATTTTCGTAATCATAGATAATATTGCATTTAATAGGAATTTTATGGCATGATCCTGATGTGCTGTGGTCTTGCTCAAAGGATAAATATTTTATACAGCAATATATCAAAGGATCACGTCGACCTTTAGATTTATTAAGTAAATGCGGAATTGGCTGGAGTGTCTATGATCAACTAGCATTTACTGTAGATAAATCCAACAACAATAATGATATAATTGATGATCAGTAAGAATTTATTCTATTGATTTTTTCATCTTTGAATATTTTTTTTTAAAAAAAAAACAATATAATAATCATATTCATATTGGAGCAGAAATATTAGGCAGCCTTTGAATAATCAAATTAAAAAAATGCAAAGACGTATATCTCCTGGAACAATAGATTCATCAAATGAGGTATTTATAATTAATTGGCCAGATCTATTTCACATATAATTTTTAATAATGTTGTGATAAATAATATTAGGGTTATTACAAATTACAACAAAAAACTGGAATGGCACATTTTAAAGCGTTTGATTATAGAGCATTTTCATATCTTGCAGGGAATTATATGATTTCTAGTCAAAACATTTGGGAAGCTTGTGAACATAATGCAAAAGTAAACTATTTTATTCTTTATTATGTTTTTTCTAAAAAAACTCATTTAATACTAATCACCTTATTTATCTATCTAGATTGCACACGATGCACAAAAATTTAGGACAGCACAAACTTGGAAAATAGTTCAACTATTATTACACAGAAGAACAGATAGCATTGATAACAATAGCAATGGTAATTATGATTATACAACACGCTTGCTTAGATCTAGTTTAAATATTAATACTAATAAATGAATGCTTTAGATCAAAATGGAGTTGAAGAACAACAACAGCACTCCAATGAATCTAATTTGGTGAATGAAAACAGTAGTAATACTAATACACCAATAGAAAAAACATCAGAAAGAGAAACAGGAGCATTAGACGTAAATGAAATTTGCTTTTATTGATTTATTATTTTATAATCATTTTCTATTAACATTACTATAATATTTAGGATGATTATTCATCTGACTCATCAGATGAAAGTGAAGATGAAGACAAATTTATAAAAGGGTCACTCGCCGATTACAAAACACTACAGAATCCAAAGAAATTTACTAAATTATCAGAAAAAGATTTTATTTGTGGACCAACTATAAAGATAAATTTAACGCCGTTATTTGATCAAGAACAAATAATTTCACAATTATTAGATTATTATTCAGAACAGGTAAGCATTTTTAATTATTCCATAGATAAAATTTATATATTATTTATTTTATTTGTTATACAGGGAGATGTGCAAATGTGTGTTACCTTAGTTCTTGTAATTGGAGATAGGATTAAGTTTAATAATGAAAGAGTAGAACAATGGTTTTTTTCATACATTGGTTTGTTTATTATCATTTAATCTTCAATTAGCGCATCATCATAATCGGAACGCTTATAAATTATTTTTAATTTCTAGAATTATTACACAGATTTCAACTTTGGATAGCAGCCACAGATATAATTTCTTCTTGCTCGATCGCAGCAGTTTCAATGCTAAATCAAGTAAATATTGGATTATCATTGTTGATGATTTCTTTTCTAAATTATTAAATTATTGTTATTTTTTTATTAATATTAGCAATCTACAACCATTTATACTACATGTAATAATTGTTATAAACCTATTCTAAATAATTCTTTGAAAAGTAATGGATTTTGGTCATGTGATAAATGTCATAAATTATTAAATTCATGTTCAATATGGTGAGTTTCTTGTATTATAGATATTTTAATATTTATTAAATTTAATATTCTATGCAAATTTTTCATTAAAAAGGATACTTTTTTTTAGTCATAATATAGTCAAAGGTCTTTATACTTGGTGTCAGGGTTGTAGTCACGGGGGACATTTAATTCATATGCAACAATGGTTTGATCGAAATAACGAATGTCCAACCGGATGTGGACACAAGTGTTCTATAGGAAAGTTTTCATAATTTTTATTTATTATTTTTTTTAATTATATATTTATTGTAAATTTTATTTGAACTTTTTGAAAAGTGAGTATGAAATATTTTACATTTCCATATTTATATAAAATATATATATTTTAAAAAGTTTAAGATATACTTGCAAAAGACATAGATGATGAGATAGGAAAGATGATAACATATATAAATATTTTTTAGTTGCTCTTTTTTTCCGTTTTTTACGACCATTATTTGATTATTCAACATTTTTTTTCTTATTCGTTATTTACAAACATCGCATGTTTATGTACATTTATTAATCTATATACTTGAGTCAATTTGATTTCTAGCATTTTATCTTTTAAGAGGAAGAAGTGTTATTGGAGAAAGTATTGGAAGAAGTAGGTCTATGTTTAGACATTGACTATAAAGAAATAACAATAGTAATAGGTAGTAATAATAATACGCGTAATAAAATTTTTTTTCGAGTGCTGAAATTTACCAATCAACATGAATTCCATATTTATAACAATAATGCCTAAAGGAAATCATTCTTCAAATAACGCTGCCATTTTTTACTAGCGATAAATAAGTAGTATCCGATACTAATAACAATTTTCAATACAACAATAATTTGTCTTGTCCTTCTCAACAACTACAACATTATCACTTCTCCTTCGTCTTCTCATTACAAAGACAGGCTAGCTTTTTTTATTTATTTTAAGAATCGAAGAAAAAAAGACTCTTATTGAGGGGAATCGCAGGATGAATTAAGCAACCAAAATCTAATAACCAAAATCCTATAATTGATTTTGAATTTACAAAGCCAAGATCAACGATTTACCTTTTGGAGATGACTTGGGGAAAACTTTTAAAAGTGTTGAGCAATCCACTTGATTGTTAAAATTCAATTATAAAATAAAGAAAATATTGTTTTAATTTAATGGTTAGAAGTGTTTGATATACTATCATATAACGGGAGTTAATCGTTTTAAGAAAATAACTTTTTGAGTTTTTATTGGATTTGATTTTACGCGTTGAAAGTTCAATATTTCCTACTTCAAACTTTACATATTTTAATTTCGGATAATAAAAACAAGAAAGGTGATACTAGTATTATCCCATATTTAATAGTTTAGCGTTTAACGCTTTGCAAACAAAAAATATCAACAAAAAGCTGCGTCTAATTAAATAAAGGTTACTCGAACGTGACATGTGATTTTATGCGTTTTTAACTTCAAAGCCGAAAACCAATGCGAAAACCAATTTCACACACTATGTAAAAGTTGTTATATTTTAAGTCTTTATAATTACTAAAGTAGCAGTATTATTATTATTATTTTGCGATTTAATTTTTTTAAAACCGAAACTTTTTGCTTTAGATGAAACCCTTGATCTTTTAGATATCGAATAACAGCAGGATGCAATGAAATTATAAAAGAAATATCAGTAGTTTATAATAAAAAAGGTTTATATAGGCCAATGATTAAAATTAAAGGTGAAAGTAAAGTTTATTGTTTTCTTAATCAAAACTTGCTTATATTGAATGCCTTTTCCCCAAACATCTTTGCATCAATCAAACAAGTGATTTATTCATTGACTCTCTCGTTAATTAATCCAAGGAATGATGAATACATCAAAAATAAATCAATTTGTATGATTTTGTTTTGGTGTTTTTTGCATAAGGAATACTTGGTCAAGTGATCCTTAAAAACCATGCTATAAAAAATTGTATCTTTAATAATAATTTAAAAGGATTATTCAAAGAATTCGATATTAGTTAATTTGGACGTTCAGCGTTTCTGTGATCATATATGATTATTAAAAAAGAAGCGATGCATTTAATTAACACATAAAAATATATTTATAATATTTATTATAGAGATAAAATTTATTTTCATTTGGAACAGTTACTAAAATTTATCGCTGGGAATTTTACATATTCCACAAATATTATATTATTTCTTTATGGTCGATGTTTACTATATGCCTCTTTCTGTGCCAATCCATTAACCCTTATTTATCCTGAAGAATTGAATCTGTTTCTACAAGACCTGATTGTACGCGCAGTTTTTTTAGAAACGTACATCTTTTGACAACAGCGCAGCAGATAATTATAATTACTACAATTTTTTTCATTTTACGAAAGATGCTGACTGATTCAAGGTAATCATAATTCTACAATGGATTTTGGATTGGATGGTTAGACTGGAATGTTATTTTTGTTATTTTTTTAGGGAATTTATTTTCTAGCTATAAAATTATCCTAGAGACACATATCAGCCGATTTGGTTTTTTGGGCCTTTTTTCAAACTTTATGTCTTATTGTGTCTCGATGTTAAACACGAGTATTTTTAATGTGTAAACTGGTCGGTAGAATGATAATTACCCTAAAAAAAATTATTTGCTCCGCTAAAAAAACTAATTTACTATCTATCAACCCGTCAAACCAATGGCCCCACCTCAAAACCAATGGGTTTTTGCTAATATAAAGTATTCATAACGTTATGATCATACCGTACTGGATTTTGGGGATCAAACAAAATCAGCGCATATGAGGAGTCCTACGTCAATTTTTTTTAAAACAGATGCGCCACGACGTAAATACTAGTTATTAACAACACTAGCTTTAAGGCGTCATGCTGGACAAAAGCCTGCGGATATCCTGAACATAATGGAATGAATTTATGGAATGTCGTTGTTTCCGCCCAATATTTAAGCAAGAGTTGTTAGGTAAATTAACTTTTTTATTTTTTTAGATAGATGTTTATTTTAATTACGAGGTAAATAAAAAAAACTTTATTTATAACCAAGTTCGTTTAAATGGATTCGTAATAGGAGAGAATAGACGTGAACATATATATTCTCCAAGAAAAAATGTTGAAAACTTTTGAAGTTATCAGTTTTGGAGCCATTCAGTACTAAGCACTCATCGTGTTAACATGGTTGATCATTGCATTACAACACTCGAAACTTTATCTAGAAATTTTTTACGTGATTTTATGGAGGGTTGTAAGTTTTACATAAAAAACTTCTGATTAAAATTTTTTTAATTATGTGACATTGTTAGCAGAATGTGAGTATGCAGGAAGGGTCGGGGTTAACACATTGAAAAGACAAGTGAAGGATTTACATCGTGGAAACGTTACTGCATCGAGTAAACAAGGTACGTGGCTACATAGAATGTTTAAAGTTGTATGCAGGATTAGAGTACTTTAGACGATGTTGCAAGTTACACTTTTAGTAATTGCGGGAGATTGGGAAAGGCTATATATATATATATATGACCACAAATTTATCAAGGAGGGGTCATTTTGCTTCAAATATTTTTTACTTCTCAGTCTTATTTACCCCCAGTTTATAAGGGATCTTGTTTAACAATTTTTGGCAGGTATAGTTTATTATGTGTATGAAATAAAATTTTTAGCCTAAATTGTCAAGTAACGAATAATTTTTGGTTAACATTTAAAATAGCAAAATTTTCAATTAATTCTTTGGAGGCTAATTATTTAACATTTTAAAATTATTTTCTCAATTATTAGGAAGGTAAACTCTTATGACTAATAAAAATCAAAGAATATTTTATGTTCTTGCAATAATGTTATCATGTAGTAACTTTTTACTTTGAAAATATATAATATTTCCTCTTTCAATTCTACTGCTAGATTTATTTTTGGGAATACCGGATTCACCTCCTTCAAACTCACAAAAGAGGTATATACAACTGTTATCAAAATCATTATAATCGTAAAGAAGATCTGTTAATGTGACATGTGCAGTGATTGATTGACATTTTCTATAATAATATGAATTGGGAAATGGAAATTCAGCCCATACGGGTTGTAAAAAAAGTTGGCTTCAAATGTTTCCAAAACAGATGAATATTATTCATATTTCTATACATATAAATTTTTTTGCAATAAATATTTTAATCGATATTATTATTAATTTCTATAGGTTCAATACATTTATCGTGTTACATAACCTTTAGAATTATTCAATTGTAACCTTTAATTTTAATAATCATTTAATAATCATACAAATAATATAAATAATATAAGATATAGTAATAGATAAATAAATAATGAAATATTTAATCAAATAAATTTATTTTTAATTCTCCAAGTTTTTTAATTGATTGATCGTGACCTTTTATAGCTGCCATTTTATAATAGTTTTTACCTTTTTCTCTATCTTGTGGTATATTCCATTTACCATTATAATAAAAATTACCTAAATTAAACAATGCAGGTAAATTTCCATTATTGGCGGCCTTTTCTAAGTAATTAACACATTCTTGAATTAAAGATGGGTCATTGTCAGCCTCTGCTGCTATGAGAGTTGCATAGTGAAATTGTCCAATAGCAACATCATTATCTGCTGCCTCTTTAAATAATTCTTTTGCCTTTTTTGGATCTTTTTTAGCTCCACCAAGTCCTGTTGACAAATAATACCCTTTCCAATATTTTGCTGTAAAATCATTTAGAGTATCTGCGTGATATTCGAAGTATTTCCACGCTTTCTTTCTTGATTCATCAGTATGTTCCTTGTGAAGTTTTATGGCATCATCCAATGTTGGTTTTTTAATCTCTTCATCGGTAATCCCAGAATCACTATCATAATTATAATAATAATCATCATCATCATCATCACCACTGCTACTGCTATCAGTTATATTCTCACAATGTGGCTTTATTTTTGTAAAATAATTTTTTTTATATAACTTTTCCAATCGTTTAAGAATATCTGGCATATTTAGACGTAATTCAGGTTTTTGATGCCAAGCTATTAAAAATGGTTTTGATCATTTAGTGAATTTTGATTTTTTAATTCTCAATGTTCTATATAACATACAATAAATTATAATAAATCATTACCTGTGGAAATTATATTTTTAAAACATTTCTGAATTTCACCTGACTCAAAATTTAAATATTCTCGGTGACCCTTCCTGATATGTTGAGAAATTTCTTCATAGTTGTTATTAAATCTTTTCAAATATGGAACTTGTTGAAATGCAAGCTCCCATAGAAGCATACCAAAACTATAAACTTCACATTTGATTGTATATCTGATGTTTACCATGGGATTGGAATTCAGTTTTTCAGGTGCCATCCAAGGCATGATCTTATTTAATGATGGAATTTTTTTGCTTACATCCATCTGCTTTCTACTTAGACGGAAATTTGTAATTTTTGGTGTTGTAAGCTCTGGTCCCATGATCAAGATATTTTCACATCTAACATCATGGTGGAAAATTTGACATTCATGTATAAATTGAAGTCCAAGACATATATCATGAGCAATCTTAAGTTTTTTCTTCCAACTAATCTCATTTTTTTCATATACTTCTTTTAAATTTCCTAACTCAGCCCAATCAAATACCAAAGCATCTTTACCATCAACATATGATACACCATAAAATGATATAACACTTTTTGAGTGTTGTAAATTACTTAGGATTGTCAAATATCCTTTGGATAGTTCCTTTTCCTTTTCATTTGTTTGAGCTTCAAATGGTTTACAAGCAACTGGTTGAACTCTATTAAGTAGTTTTTTAAAAACTTTACCACGTATATTATCCTCGCCTGGCGGTGGATCTGTCAATTTACAACTGTCCAAAACTTTATCTGGAAATTCACTTTTAAAATTAGATTGATTTTTGCTTAACTCTTCCATATTTTTGCTAATACATGCAACCTTTTCCATTACAAACTCCATATTGTTTCCTAAATTGTCCACATTGTTTCCTATGTTGTCCATATTTTTTTTCATTAAGTCTAATGTCTATTAAAATAACCAATGATGAATTAGAATAAATTCATTTATTAAAAAAGAATAATCATTATTGTTGTTGCTGCGATTATTACCTGAATTACATCATTAAATCCTTCTTCAACTAGCACATTTAGGTTTTCAACTGTTTCAAAATTCTCTAGATTGATATCCAGATTTAAATCATTAATGATTTCATCATATTTTTTTATTTGATCAATAATTTTGTCTTTATAATTTATTGACTTTATGTATTTATTTAAGAGGTGTAATTCTGAAAAATCACCAAGCAATTTTGTAAGAGTAGTTACTGCCTTGAGGTAACGTTGAAGGTTATCAATAGAATTTTCATCATTAAATTTTTCTTTAATTTTTTTCTGATGTCTTTTCAGATATTTTAAACGATTTGCTCCTGCTTCTATTCTATCATATATTGCTGTAGAGAATTTTTTGAAGTATTTCACATTATTATAAGCTTTGTAAGCTGTAGCTACAAGATCTGTAATCTTTTCAATTATCGATATGACATCCATGCTTGAAACAAATGTGAAAAATAAAAAAACATTGGTATATAAATGCGTAAATGGTAAGTAGTACAGGCAGGCTGTGAATATTCCTTACTACTACTTTTGTATATCTATGGAACCAGAGCTGAAAATTATTCCTTTATTCGTTTGATAAACTATTCCATAGACATTTTAATTTGACCAATTAGATAAAAGGGAATATTTGGAAAAGAACCTCTTTGTTAATCAATTCACATGATATAGGTTCTATTCGTAATACAATTCTTGTAATAGTAATAGTAATAGTAATCGTAATAGTAATACAGTCAATCTTTAACACAAATAAAAGATTGAATGTTCGTCGTGTCACTATTGCTTGCCAAAACTCGTAATTTTTTTTGCTGATTTTTGAGATCGTTTCCATACTTCAACCAGATCTGCAGTTTTTTCTTATTCTGGCGTATTAGAGTCGTACGGCAAAGGTTTAATTTCTTATAACTTGCAGAGAAGAGAAGAGAAGAGAAGAGAGGGAGGAGGGAGCGTAGTTCATTTATATAGGTGATTTGTGATCTGCGAAAACCTGTTTACTTTTTTCCATAGCCACAAATTAATTTTAAAATTTGAATAAATAATTAACACGTATTAGAATGT
>CAJVPN010001546.1:0-13574 GCA_910592215.1 Entrophospora candida
CTTGATTCGACGAATGCATCCTCAAGCTTTTTTAGTGCTGCTCGATTCTTGTCCTTTTTTTTATTGTTTGATGATGATGGTGATGATAACGACGATGGTGATGATGAAGATGACGATTCTATAACTGAATATGTAAATTCTAACTCCATGGCCTCCAAATACTCCCACCTGATACCAATTTGCCAACCGTTGAAATTGTAGATTACCATTGATGTATTGAAATCTAATAAATATAAATAATACATTCATGTATTATATGTTAGTTTAATCACGAAAGAAATTTTTTTACCTAGAATTGATAGGATATGATGCCAAAGTATTTGTTTCAAGATTTTTTTGTTTTAGTGACTCCGTTGTAGATCTTTCATTAAACCAATGATCCCATGCCATCCCTGTGTTAATGTATGTGCCAGTGCATATCAATAGAGGGAGGGTTTGTGGCAGTTGCTCATGGCCACCAGTACCAACATCATTGTTATCATTAACACCATTATTGCTGCTATTATTGTCATCATTCTCATAATCGTATCATTATCATCATCGTCATTATTATTAACAAAAGAAACCTTGGTCGATTGAATTAATGTGAGCTAAAAAAAAGCAAATGAGAAATTTAACATTATAAAAGTTCAAGCAGTCTCGGTTGTTGATATTGGTATCAGTGATACATACATATTTACAACGATCTTCTAATGCAGTTTGTATGATATCACCGATTTGAAGCCTTTTTCCTTGGTCATTAACATCGCCCCCACAAAATTTCTTGAAAATCAGTTCTTCGTATTCATCAACTTCGGTCCTGAAAATTGCAGTTCCTCTAAGGTTATTTGTTCAACCAACGACTTGATATGTAAACGAAACCAGTAAAAATAGTACACATTATTTATCAATATTAGATTATCAGATAGTTAAATTAAATTTTTGGTTGTTAAATTTTTGATTGAATTTTTCGTTAAATTTCCATCAATTTACCTTTATTTATTACAATAAATACTTTCCGAAGAGAAAAAAAATATACGCAGCCCTGTAAAAGTGAGTTTGGTTAGTAAATTTTTAATTTCAATTTCACATAAATTTCTTTACATAATCAACATGGTGTGAGGTTTGATTTTATTATAATGTAATCAAATTTTTTATGAATATTCGAAAATCAATTTATTCAAGGATATCTGAATATATATAATTTATTTCATAATTATTTCGGATACTCGTAATTATTTTGAATATAATCATTTCAAACATTTGTTATGAGATAATATTGTAACAATTCATGAATAATTATCGATTGAACAAATAATAGTGCTAACTTATTTGTAACTTGTCCTACTATATAACAAACATTTTTCAAAGATAATGAAGATAACATATTTTTTACAACAATTAAAATATTTGTTTAGAAAACATTTTCATTTAAAAAGTAAGTAATTCTTTCAAAACCCAAATAGAATTTGCAGAAAATTTTTTCCTAATACTTCAATTGTATAAATCATTTTTAAAATGTCATAATATTCTTACACCTGATAAAAAATTTTTTTGATTTGTATGATGATATAATTTATTAATAAGTTTTTGATATACTGTAGCTTGAAATGAACAGTAAATTGATGATGTCAAAAAAGAAACTTTATCGATTAAAGAACAAGAAAAAAATCAATAATAGTTTGTTAAAATTTATACGAATATGGAGTTAGGAACCCTACTCTAGTCTCATCTGTGATTGTGGAAAAAAAGTTTTTTTTTTAATAAAGCGAAGTTATAATTAAAATTTCTTTGTTCCTAGTAAAAATTAGTGAAGATTATTTCAATTTTTTTTATTTTACACATAATTAAATTATGATGTAAATAATTTTTTGTAAAAACCAAAGTACCTTAAAAATTATATAGTCACACAACATAAATTTGAGATCGACAGATGGACTTAAAAAATCTTAAATCCAATGTTTTGCCAATCAAAAATATATATTAATAATATATATTTATTTTCTTTCCACGCTACACTATTTACATTCACATTCTTTAACATTCACATTCACATTATATTTTTTTTTAATTAGTAATAATAATATTAATAATATTATTAAAAGAAGAAAAGAAAGGATCGTGTTACTAAAGTGTAAGTATTATTTATTATTAAAAGAGTGGTAATTGCAGTGTGTTGCAGCTTGTTGTCATTCTAATTATATAAATTAACATATTATTTATTTACATTAGTTATTGTTTGTTTCGCAGAAGAAAAAGACGATAACAAAGTAAATAATATATCTCTTTGAATGTGTTAGAGTGACCGTTTTGTTTTTAATTGGCCTAGAGTTTTTGATATTAACCTATTTTGAACTCACAGGAAAACGAGGCCAAACTGAACAATTAATATCATCATTTTGAACCATGTTTTCATCGCCTTTCTTTTGAAAATCAGAAGCTTTAACGAAAGAAATTTTATTCTTAATTGGCAAAAGTAAAGGGTTAAAAATAGAAAATATAAAAGAAGTAGAAGATAGGGAAAAGGACGCAATTTTCCTTCTTCAAACTTCTCTAGATACAAATTTTCTGCTTTTACCAATACCAACACTATTACATTAATTGATCTGGAATTATTATCATCACCATTACAAGACATTAATTTAATACAAACATTCTAAATATTAATAGTAGTGATTGCAAACATTATTTGGTGAATGTGAATAATACGGATTTATTAAATCCTAATAGTTTAGGTTTACAAATTTCTTCAAACAGAAATCTCTTGATCAACATTCCTTTTCTTCTCCTTCTCCTCCTCCTCCTTTTACAAGACATTAATTTTAATACAAATATCCTAAATGTTAATAATAGCGATTACGAACATTATTTGGTGAATAAGAATAATATGGATTTACTAAATCCTAATAGTTTACAAACTTCACCAAATATCGACTATCTTAATCAATGTTCTCTTTCTTCTCTTTCTCTTTCTCCTCCTCCTCTTTCTCCTCCTCCTCCTCCTCCTCCTTCTTCCAACGATCAAACTCCTAACAGCTATCCTCATGTTCATCATGATGGTAATATTTTTGCAATAAGAAAAGCTCCTTTGAGGAAGAAAT
This sequence comes from Entrophospora candida, assembly GCA_910592215.1. Classification (NCBI taxonomy): domain Eukaryota; kingdom Fungi; phylum Glomeromycota; class Glomeromycetes; order Entrophosporales; family Entrophosporaceae; genus Entrophospora; species Entrophospora candida. The sequence goes on from CAJVPN010001546.1 coordinate 3,081, forward strand.
AGCAAAAAATTTTAAACCAGACTTAAGGTTTCGAACTGGCGTGATGGATAAAATTCAAAAGGTACACTTTTTAACTAAAAAATAAAAATAATCTTTTTAACAAGTATTAATCATTCAACTATCTTTGAAATTTATCTTAATGAAAATGAAAAATTATCAAATACAGAAGATTTCTACGATGTAAAAATCCATGTTGGTATGGAACCAAACATCAAAGAAGTTTACGCACATTCATCAATTATATGTGCTCATTGTCCATTTTTTCAAAATGCATTGACTGATGCAAAGAAAGTAAATGGTTACTATATTGTTGAGAAAGCAAATCTTAATCAATTGGCCTTTAAGACGATACTTAAGTAAGTTTGTTATATTATTGATAACAGTTTAATAATAATTTCATCATTTGTTTATTTTTTAATTTAATAATAATAATACATTTTATATTTAAAAGATTTTGTAAACCTGCAAAATTGAATTGCATGAGTTTTAATGGAAAAGATGAATCGCAATTATTGATTGCAGCAGATGAACTTGGCCTCGAGTTATTTTACAAACACACAATGAATTACTTTACTAGAAACATGAAGATTACATCCAGTTAAAATTCCAAGATCAATTTATTCCAATGAAGAAAATTTTAAAGGATTGAAAAATATTTATCTTGAAAAGTTTTATGATTACAGCGAAAAATTATTTGAATTTGAATTATTAGAAAAATCAACTTTATTGTCAATATTTGAAAAAAATGATTTTCACATTGATGAAATAAAATTGTATTAAATAATAATAAATTTTGAATTTAATAATTTGTCACAAAAATTTTTTATGCATGAGATTGAATAATTAAATTTAGTAATGTGTCGCGAAAAATAAATTGAATTGAATTTAGTAATGTCTCGCGAAAAATAAATTGAATTGAATTTAGTAATGTCTCGCGAAAAATAAAGTACAGTCAAACCTCGTCACAGTGGATTTCTTGTTACAACGAATTTAAATATTGGCCCTTTTTTTATTAATTATAATTAAAAATGTGTCATAACGGATCTTATTATTATTAATCTTATAGTAATAGTTAATAGATTTGTTCCACAACGTTAACGGATTTTTGATGGGGTCTTTATAAAAGATAAAGGTGCTACACAAGCTTGACAGACTATACTTACCATTTCACAGATTCCTTTATTATTATGTAGAATTACAAGTGCTTGTCTTGTTTGATACAATACAGAGTAATCATTTGGTTTTGATGTATAGACAGGTTTAAGTCTATTGAATATTTCATTTTGTAAGGGTTCCGATTCCTTTTCCAACTGGAAGCTTAAAGATAGTTTCTAACATTGTTTTGTTCAAAAGGTGCATATGCCCTGAATGTTGGTTCTTTTAGTTGCACTTCCAGGATTTTGCTTGATTCAGCACACTCCTGGCCAACATAAATCATGATTGTCACATAAATGCTGGAGTAAACTTTCAATTTGTACATGTCAAATATCTTTTTCTTGAAGACTACAATTTTTTTCATTGGGTTTTCTAAAACCTGCAGCATATAAACATCCTGAAAAATATGTCATAATGTGCTGCTCAAAATCCATTCCATTTGTAACTCTGCAAATATCTGATTGATAATTCTAACATTTTATTTGAATCCAAATCACCATCTATTGTAACATTGAGAAGCCAATCTTGTTCCTTAAGAATTGGTATTAATTTTTCTAAAAGAGAAATTAATATAGCATGCTCTGTTTTATGTGAACTCAACTCAAAGTGACCCTCCTGGATAATTCTCTATTTTTCATTTTCATCTTATGTGGTTTCTCAACAACATAGAAGGCAGTTATGGGTTTATACAAGTAGCCTTTATATAAAAGTTTATAAATAATTTAAATTATAAAATGTTATAAAAATTATGAATAAGTAATTTACCTTCAATATCTTTTCTGCCATAGATCATTCTTGTTGAGCATTATGTACATGAGGCCAAGAGCAATCAAAACTAACTTGTATGATTTGTTTGCTTTATGATGCTCTATAACCTTTTGTAAAACTGTATCAGCACTAAGTTTCTATGATTTCTTTAAAAGTCTTTCCTTGGTATTGATGGAAAGAAGTTTTACCAAGTTGCAAAGTAATTCCTACACAAGCTAAAATCATCTGAAGTGATTATCTGTTGATTCCTCCTACCAATCCTGCTGCTGCCACACAAGCATTGAAATTGGTTTCTGATTTGTTAATAAATTCACTAACAGTCTTGCAAGGTTTGCATTTTACATGAAATTTGACAACAAATCCAGCGGTTGAAACTGTTGTCTTTTTGTTAAGTAAACATATTTGCCATAATAACTGCAAGATTGTTGTAAGTTAATGATAAAAATTGCTCAGTACTGATTAGTATCATTGAATCAAGTTTTGATTCTTCAATAATATCATTAATAATTCTTTATAAAAGTTCCACTTGATTTTCAAATCATTATTGTCCTCTTTTGTCCTGTTCATGTTCAAACATATTTAATTTTTCCTTGAGATGTTTGATTTGTTGATTTGTATTATACAACTGTTGTTTTGTCCTTTTGTGTTTGATCAATAATGCCATGAAATCTTTATAATTTACATTTTTCTTCTCTGTTATAATAATAAATCTTCATAGACCAATGATTCTGATGGAATAGTCTCAAGTTTGCTTTATAGTTTATCACCTTTTTTTGTGACTCCTATCATTTTTTTCTGTCGCCACTTGAGTTTTGGAGATAGGGTGAAAGCTTGGACTTATCAATTGTTGTACAATTCCAGGTATATTAAACCAAGGAGATAAGGGAGTGACACTCTTCCACCAGAATATGCATATGTAATAAGACTTTGAACCTATCAGATTTGGAATTTGAAGCAATAACCTTAGGAAGGACATTAAGATATCTCCAAAGTTAAGCTATGAAAATAAAACCTTTTGATTGTCAGAAATGTTAATAGAAAGCTGAAAAAGACTATTTTTAATGTTAGTAAACCCAAGTAAAATTGGTACCAAGTTTTTTTCCTGATTCCCTTTAATATACCATCATGTAATATCTAAAAATTGTCTAGAACTTGCAATGAGGATCCAGTATCTATTATCAAATGTGAATTATCAGTACATGTGTATGGTGTTGGAAGATAGCAATGTTCATACTGCTGAAATTTAGACATCTCTATTTAATTATAAGAAAAAATTCATATTAACATAATTCTGTAGTGAAAAAGTTGTTTTAAACTAATTTATTTAATATTGCTTAATTTAATAATAATATATAGTGCATGGTAACTCATCTTGAATCTTAAACTACTTATTTAACTTGACTTTATTAATAAACTATACTTAAAATTATACAGTTTAATAACTCAGGTCTTCAAAAAATATGTTGTAAATTTTCATATAAGTTTGATGAAGTCACATGGACTTTTAAAATTTTAAACTTTTGCTATATTATATTTACATATCACGTCAAATTTATTTATACTAAATCGTAACAACAATTCCGCGAATGTATATTTATGCTTTACTCTCAAAACTATCTTTTACTGTCTTTAACCAATTTCTTATATTAAGAAATACTAAATATCTTCTTTAGATTTTACACTCACGTTTCTTGGTGGGTGCCCTTCTAGCCGTTTTCCTCTTTGCTACCAAGTCAGGTACATCTCCAAAACTACTAAATAAAAGTTATTAAATGTTACCTCACTAAAAAAAAGAAAAGAAATAAAAAATAATAAAAATAATAGAGACAAATATAAAATAATTATGCACGGGATTAGTATGTATTCATTGTTAGAGAGATTTATTATCATTACGAAAATATAATATTCAAAGACAACAAGGACAAGGACAAGGACAGTGTTATTTGTTATGATGATTAAAAAGATAATTTATTAATTAATTTATTATGATTAATAATTATGCGTGAAGTTGAGAAAATTACAACGTTATTTATACATGTTAAAATTCTATCATGATTTCTTTGAAATTATTTATTCTAATTAAATGTATTACTTGAACCTTCTGTGTAGAATTATTTTCAAGTTATTTCTAAAGTGATCCAATTATTTAAATTCCTTTGTTTAAATTAAATCTAAGAATTAAAGGTCTGTTACATTTTAGGATGTTAGAATATTTTCCAAATTATTTTATTGGTGATTGATGAAATGGACTGATCAATAAATCATTTCCGATTTATTTATTGATTTCCCATGATATGTAAATATAATATAGCAAAAGTTTAAAATTAGGCGTTTCAAACATATAAAAGTCCATGTGACTTCATTAAACTTATATGAAAAATTTACAACATATTCTTGAAGACCTAAGTTATTAAACTGTATAATTTTAAGTATAGTTTATTAATAAAGCTAAGTTAAATAAGTAGTTTAAGATTCAAGATGAGTTACCATGCACTATATATTATTGTTAAATTAAGCAATATTAAATAAATTAGCTTAAAACAACTTTTTTCACTACAGAATTATACTAATATGAATATTTTCTTATAATTAAATAGAGATGTCTAAATTTCAGCGATATGAACATTGCTATCTTCTAACACCATACACATGTACTGATGATTCACATTTGATAATAGATACTGGATCCTCATTGCAAGTTCTAGATAATTATTCACAATTTTTAGATATTACAAAAAATCCAGATGATGGTATATTAAAGGGAACCAGGAAAAAAGCTTGGGTACCAATTTTACTAACATTAAAAATAATGTCCTTCCTAAGGTTATTTGCTTCAAATTCCAAATCTGATAGGTTCAAAGTCTTATTACATATGCTTATTTTGGTGGAAGAATGTCACTCCTTTATCTCCTTAATTTAATATACCTAAAATTATACAACAATTGATAAGTTCTGTTTATCAAAAATATCCTTATATATATCAAGCTTCCACCCTATCTCCAAAACTCAAGAGGCAACAGAAAAAATGGTAGGAATCATACAAAAAAAGATGATAAACTATAAAGCAAACTTGAGACCATTCCATCAGAATCATTGGTCTGTGAAGGTTTATTATTACAACAGAGAAGAAAAATGTAGATTATAAAGATTTCATGGCATTATTGATCAAACACAAAAGGACAAAACATCAGTTGTATAATACAAATCAACAAATCAAACATCTCAAGGAAAAATTAAATATGTTTGAACATGAACAGGACAAAAGAGGACAATAATGATTTGAAAATCAAGAGGAACTTTTATAAAGAATTATTAATGATATTATTGAAGAATCAAAACTTGGTTCAATGATACTAATCAGTACTGAGCAATTTTTATCATTAATTTACAACAATCTTGCAGTTATTGTGGCAAAATATGTTTACTTAACAAAAAGACAACAGTTTCAACTGCTGGATTTGTTGTCAAATTTCATGTAAAATGCAAACCTTGCAAGACTGTTAGTGAATTTATTAACAAATCAGAAACCAATTTCAATGCTTGTGTGGCAGCAGCAGGATTGGTAGGAGGGATCAACAGAAAATCACTTCAGATGATTTTAGCTTGTGTAGGAATTACTTTGCAACTTGGTAAAACTTCTTTCCATCAATATCAAGGAAAGAAATTATAGAAACTCAGTACTGATACAGTTTTACAAAAAGTTATAGAGCATCATAAAGCAAACAAATCGTACAAGTTAGTTTTGATTGCTCTTGGTCTCATGTACATAATGCTCAACAAGAAAATGGTGAAATGATCTATGATGGAAAAGATATTGAAGGTAAATTACTTATTCATAATTTTTATAACATTTTATAATTTATAATTGTTTATAAACTTTTATATAAAGGCTACTTGTATAAACCAATAACTGCCTTCTTATGTTGTTGAGAAACCCCATAAAATGAAATGAAAAATAGAGAATTATCCAGGAGGGTCACTTTGAGTTGAGTTCACATAAAATGAAGCATGCTATATTAATTGCTCTTTTAGAAAAATTAACACCAATTCTTGAGGAACAAGTTTTGCTTCTCAATGTCACAATAGATGATGATTTGGATTCAAATAAAATGTTAGAATTATCAATCAGATATTTGCAGAGTTACAAATGGAATGGATTTTGAGCAGCACATTATGACATATTTTTCAGGATGTTTATATGCTGCAGGTTTTAGAAAACCCAATGAAAAAAATTGTAGTCTTCAAGAAAAAGATATTTGACATGTACAAATTGAAAGTTTACTCCAGCATTTATGTGACAATCATGATTTATGTTGGCCAGGAGTGTGCTGAATCAAGCAAAATCCTGGAAGTGCAACTAAAAGAACCAACATTCAGGGCATATGCACCTTTTGAACAAAACAATGTTAGAAACTATCTTTAAGCTTCCAGTTGGAAAAGGAATCGGAACCCTTACAAAATGAAATATTCAATAGACTTAAACTTGTCTATACATCAAAACCAAATGATTACTCTGTATTATATCAAACAAGACAAGCACTTGTAATTCTCCCATCAAAAATCCGTTAACGTTGTGGAACAAATTTATTAACTATTACTACAATATTAATAATAAGATCCGTTATGACACATTTTTAATTATAATTAATATTAATAAATATTTAAATCCGTTGTAACAAGAAATTCGCGTACCTCTTGAATTTTATCAATTAGGAATAAAATTTCTTTGGATAAAACTTCTGGATTTTCAAAAGAAAGTCGATGAAAACGTGGTTCAAATGATGATATTAAGTGGTTCAAAATGGGTTAATATCAAACTCTAGGTCAATTAAAAACAAAACAGCCATTTTAACACATTCAAAGAGATATATTATTTACCTCATTATCATCTTTTCTTATCATGTTAATTTATATAACTAGAATGACGAGCTGCAACACACTGTAACTACCACTCTTTGGTAACAGCTCAATCATTTCCTTTTCTTCTTTTAATAACATCATTAGTATAATTATTAGGCATTTTCTTCCAATAAAAAAAAAAGTATGTTAACAAGTAGTAAGTTGTTAGGTGGTGGGTGTTTGTAGTGCGGAAAAGAAAATAAATATATATTATTAATAATATATATGGGGCGCGGAAAATAGAACTAACTGCAAATTTTACTATGTTTTACAACCCAATCAACCTATTGTTAATTTAAAGCTAGCCGCCACCTTTACTTAAAAATAATTAAAAAGACATTTAAATAAATAATTAAAAAAAAAAAAGATAACATGCTAAATCTATATATTAATAAATCTATATAATAATTAAATCATATTAATATATTTAAAACATTTTAATATTTTTTATAAGCAATATCTAAAGATTCATAAAATGACTTTAATAATCTAAATAATTTTTAATCTGATAGGATTTCAATCCTAATTCTGTTATGAAATTGTGATGCGAATATGAGATCTATTGGCATCAATGTTATCCTATTCTGCATAAATTTCCCGACATCTGTTTTGAAAATATTAGAATGATTAATACTTATTAGCATCAAAAAAAATTTTTATTTTTTAGTTAAAAAGTGTACCTCTTAGATTTTATCCATTACACCATTTCGTCTCAAGGGAACCTTGCTAATTGCAAAATTATTGTTATTGTGGTTGGCAAATTTACTGGTCCATTGAGAGCTGATGGACTACACATTTGCCAATTCTGCACCAAATAACCACTATTATTAACATTTAAGATGTTGCTATTAATAATTAATGTTTTGTAACAGTGATGATAATAATTGATTAACAAATTTTGATTGATCCCAATTTCTAAACTAGAATAGCTCTCAAAACAATAAATAATACTTACTCTGAGACTACTGTTACATTGATGTGTTTGATATGGTGACTTTTTGTTGTGATTCGTTTTTTGTTAACAGGCATTTTATAGTGTTTTATAAAAATTTAAATATTCCAGATCAATTAATGTATTGGTAAAAGCAGAAAAAATTGTATCTAGAGAAGTTTGAAGAAGGAAAATTGCATCCTTTTTATACGTAATTCGTAATTAACGAAATTAATTTAGCAAACATCATTTTTTGAGGGTGATAATATAAAATAGACTAATGTCTTGGTCTGAATGATGTCATTTTTTTTGCTTTTTATGAAATCCCAAACCCAACTTAAAATAAATGAATTTTTAATTATGAATGATCAACAATCGATCAATTTTTTATTTTTTTCCCATTACACCACCATCATTACAATTATTTTTTTATTAAAAAAAAAAGCTAATAATATTAAAAGGAAAGGAAATGATCACGGTGTTACAGTATTATTTATTATTAAAAGAGTGACAGTCGCAGTGTGTTGCAGCTTGTCATTCTAGTTATATTAACATGATAAGAAAAGACGATAACAGGGTAAATAATATATCTCTTTGAATGTGTTAGAGTGACTGTTTTGTTTTTAATTGACCTAGAGTTTTTGATATTAACCCATTTTGAACTCGCAGGAATCCCAAAGTGAACTATCGTCGCCTTTTGAAAATTCAGCAAAAGAAATTTTATTTTTAATTGGACAAAACAAAGGAATGACAAATGACAATTGAAAAGATAAAAGGAGTAGAGATGGCGAAAAAGATACAGTTCTCCTTCTACAAGCTTCTTTCGATTCTATTTTAATTGATACAGCATTATTACCACCTTTACAAGATGTTAATTTTAATACAAATATCAAGAAGTACACTTGTTATTAATAATTTATTTTTTACATATATTAATATAAAAATTTAAAACCATTTTCTCTATTGTAAGAAATATTATATAATTTTTTTTTTATGTTTAATAATTATTAAATGAAAAATTCTAAATATTATTTCTTTTTATTAAACAATTTTTCTTAAAAAAAATTAATTAATTAATTATCTTCACTATCTCTTAATCTAACTCTTTCTTCTGAATTATTTCACTATCAACATCTCGATATCTAGTATTTTGACTTCTTTCTCTAATGTTTTGTTGTAGTTGATTTGATGACTGTCAACTTTGTTTACCTTCTTCATTTTCTTTATCATTATCACCAAAGTGATCAACATCATCTGATTGGAATAGTGGTGTCTTTATAACCAATTCCCTATTAAATACAAGATTTATGATTTAGCATATAGTAATGAATATTTAAATAATAATAGTTTTTTAAAATTTACATTTTGTTATTTTCAGCTTCGACAGCAGCTTTCATTGCTTGACTAGTTGTAGTTCTTCTATGCCTAATAAATAAGTTTTCCTCTAAATACCCAAATTACTAACCAACAACACCAATTATTACAATTATAAGTGTGTTATTCACTGATTCATAAACAGATTGTCAATATTGTTCAATAAAAAATATAGCATAGTAATATTTACATACTTGTATAATAATACGTTAATATTTTTCAAAAGATCTGCCAATGTTGTACGTGAAAATGAAATTATGTGAATTCGCAATTCACATATGTGAAATTCAAATTTACATACATGAAATTCAAATTAGCCAATCAGAATTTCACCCCACTCCATAATAATAATATTTCAATTTCACATACAACAGCAACAGCTAGATAAAAAAAATATAATAAATTCATTAATTATTATTAGTAAGTCTTACATGAATCACCAACATCTATATATGTGTGCGCACACACGCACGCACGCGCACACACACACACACACACACACACAATGACTGATGATGGTGGGTGATACATCGCCATTGAATAGACGTTCAACACCCCCATTACACTCAACCCATCCAAGTTGTTATGAGTCTGCATGAATTGCTCCAACAACATCCGTTCTCTAAAAAAAAAAAAAAATTCTATATAGATGATATTATTTAAATATAGAAATAATAGTGATAGTCACTCTTAAGTATGATCTAATTGTTGTTAGTTCATATGGCCAATTTATTCCACATGATGGAAAAGTATCAGTGTAATCTCTAATATTGTATTGATTAATACAAATGTCATCATTGTCACTCCTACTACATTAAACCCCCCAAAATCATTATTAATGGAATATTTTTTATGATACCTTTCTTATTCCCAAGTGAATATCAACAAATACAATACCTTTGGCATGAACTTTCAAAAGAATATCTTCACATGAAAGCATAATGGAAGTTTGTTGTTACACGAAATGCTATATAGAACCTATTGCTCCTGAAACTTCACCATTATGTAGTTGTTACCTCTCTAAACTGGAGATCAAGTTCGGATCCAATTCAAAACCAGTTTATCATTTACTTTTTATTGCCAGAATGTTTGCCACGTATTGTAAAGCTACATTGCACAATATAAAAATTAGTGTAACGTTTCAAATTCCACTATGCTTCACATGAATCAATGGGGGTGTCACCAACAGGAGAGACTGTCCTATATAAGGAAAGGATGTTCACAATCGATTTCAATTTTTTTTATACAGTTTAGAATACTTTTACAAGGGTATTACGTAGCCCATTCTTACAATAAATCATGTGTAAATAATTACACAAATTTGAAGCTTTACACTTTGTTGTTATCATATCTTTTGAATCCCTTTG
>CAJVPN010001547.1:0-13570 GCA_910592215.1 Entrophospora candida
CCCTTTTAAAGCTGAATTGAATGGTGGTAAGTTTTTTAAAATCTAATGTGTGGATCACATAATATTTCAAAAATTTTTAACTTTTGAGTATAGATGATCCGCACTGTACTATATAAGGGCGGAATCACCACACATCCATTTATGGTATATATAATCCCAGACTGTAATTTTATACTGACTGCCTTTTGCTAGAGAATCCCTATTTGGATCAAACATGAGTACAAATTTGGACAAAAGTTTATTTCAACTTAAAGTAAGAATGTATATAAGTAAGGAAGGAAATGTAGAAAAAAACCTATTGTTTTAAAGAATTGATAATAATTGTATTAATAACAGTATTTTTATTGTTTGTTACTTGTTTTTTTTAGTTCACGGCAAAGCAATTAGCTAGGCAAGCTAAAAAAGCGAGTAAAGATGAAGTTACTGAAAAAGCAAAATTAAAAAAGGTTTTTTTTATTTTAAAAAAGAAGTCATTGAATGCAATTCTTTTAAAATAAGATTTATTATTAAAAATCAATAAAGGCAATTCAACAAGGAAACATGGAAGGTGCAAGAATTTATGCTGCCGGTGCTATTCATAAAAAGAATGAATCAATAAATTTGTTAAGACTATCTTCTAGAATTGACGCAGTTTCAAGTCGAGTACAAACTGCTGTCACTATGCAAAAGGTAAAGTGTGAAACTTCAACAAAAAATCACCAAAGCCATTACATTCATTTATTTATAATTGTTTTTTTTTAAACAACAAATAATATAAATTTGTAGATTACGGGATCAATGGCAAGTGTTGTTAAAGGAATGGATAAGGCAATGGAATCTATGAATTTAGAAAAAGTATTTGATTAATCAGTTAAATCATTTATTTATAGTTGATTGCCAAAAAAAAAACATATTAAAAAAATCATAAAATATAATAGATATCAATGGTAATGGATAAATTTGAATCACAATTTGAAGATTTAGATGTTCAATCACAATATATGGAGGGATCAATGGGAAACTCAACCGCGGTGAGTACTCCACAAGAAGATGTTGATTTGTTAATGCAACAAGTGGCTGATGAACATGGATTAGAGTTAAGTCAACAACTAGGCGAGGCTGCTCCAATTAGCAGTATTCTTGATAAAAATAGTAATAGTAAGGAAAACGAAGAATTGTCTGAACGTTTACGTGTGTAAACCATTCTTTTTTTTATGGGGAGGGTGTATATGTATACATATTTCTGATAATTAATTAATTATTTTTTTTTTAAAAAAACAAATTTAGGAATGCTAAGACAACTTTAATTTTCTTCTATTATCATATATGTAAATGTATTATTATATTTATTTATAACAATAATTATTATAGCATTTTATTATATTCATATTTGTATGAATCTATTTATACTTGAGAGTTCCCTACGATGAAAAGAATTGCCATAGACTAATTTGTTTCTGGAAATAAATTATGGTTTACACCTGCATCTTTTAAATGACCTAAGGGCATCTTGGAACGCCTGTAGGAATTGACTTTTCTAGCAGCCATCTTTTTCAAGCACTTGGTGTAAAAAATTTGCGTGTCAAATTAAATGTCTTCTATCACTTCTATCCTCTATTAACAATGTTTGGTTTTATATATGGAGCATGCTACAACAAGACCAGACAAAAATGAACATATGATTAAATTAATGCCCACATTCAAGGACAAATGTATTATTAAATTTTTTGCATTAGCCGTTTGATAAACACAGGAGCCTGTTGTAGATAAAAAAAAAATCTTTCGATAATTATTGTTGAACACAATTTTTGTTTTATTATATAAAGTAACAAAAATGCTTGCTTTTATTGGAATTTTCTTTGGCTTCTTACTTCATTATATATCCTACAAAACTACCTTATAACATAAACCAAAAAAGTGATGAAATAATTGACAGCTTAAACAATCAGACTCGCTAGTACTACTCAGACAGATGATGCTGATAAGACATATTTTCATTTAATATATGGTAACTGAAACTCATAATAATAAATTACTTGTAGAGGGACAAAGAGAGTTGCTGCTTCCACTATAAAAAACTTTTACCAATGAAAAATAAATCATAGAAAGAAGTAGGTGATGGTAATGATAATAAAAAATAGTATAGTGACTTCTGCCAGAGTGACCAATGAATAGATAGATAATCCTCACATTGGTGATTTTTATCTCTTGTTTTTAAAATACATATATAAATTATCATGTATCTTTCTATTAGCTGAATCAAAATAAAAAACATTGATCCTTTCCTTGTATGTGACATACCTTTGTCTCAATATATTGTATTATATCCATTATGATATATTTGATCTTATCATTATTCATAAAGGATTAATGATAAATGGATTGTATCACTCATGTGTTAATTATCCCTTAAAGAAAGGACAATACTAAAGTCATGCAAACAATTGTATTTTTAAAAACTAATTTCTTGTAAATCTAATATAGTGTGTCATATTAAATGTAATTATCATTTTAATAACTATACAGGGTTCTACGAACATCGTTAAAAGGCTTTAAATGACTCTTTGAAAAACAAAGAACCACAATGCGACTTTGGTGAAATCCACAACCACCCTATCTCGCACACTCCAAATCTCCCATTGCATCATATACTTTGCAAAGCGGAGTCAAATTAACCTATTTTATGGAAAAATGATAATGTGAGTGAATGAACTCAAGTAATTTCAATATAAATTCATCAAAGGCCTTTGAGGAATGTCAAAGGTTTCAGGCATCTTTTGTTGATCCGTTATAGTTTTTCGTGTTTGTTTCTTTGATAAATGTTGAAGGTAAATGTAAAAGAATGTATAGCCTCGTATCATACTTCAACGGTTTAGGATGAAATGAATTTATAGTATTTAAATTATACGTACCTATTCCCTAATATGGAAACCATCGGGATTGTTGATCTTTTGAAGTATTAATTTTCTCTTAAGGAAAAGATAAAAAATAATAATTAATATAATTAAGATCATGCAAAATGAAACCCTCAAGACCTCATTTTTATTCTCTCCCTTAAATACAACAATGTGATATAAACCCAAAATAATTTTAGCATAAATTCATCAAAGGTCTTTGAGAAATGTCGAAAATAAAAATTATTAATTAATGTATAAGAAGAGCATATACTCAATGATCATAATTGAACCACAGAGTTTGAAACGAGGGTTCATTTAAATCACACATATCTATTCCCTCTAGAGAAAGTATCATATGAGACTATTTTGAAATTATGTCAATCGATCTGGTTTTTTATCTTTTAGCCAAAAGAAAGTATTAGCAACCCGAATACTTCTTTAGAATAAATTTCGTATCTACACACCCATCAGAAGTACTAATCGCGTTCGCGTTACAACGAATTCGTGTGATATATAAATTTAAAAATTCCAAATTTCCAAAAAGCAAAGATAATTATCAATAATAGATTTGGGGTGTTGTGGATGTCTTTTGTGACGATTCACTATAATTTTCTTATTGAAGTGTTGCTATAACTATTAAATGCTATTCTCAGGAACTGACGGCCGTACGAAAAGAAAAACGGTGATCTGTCGGCCCAAACGATCTAATTTAATTAGATACTATTTAAATTGTTTATTGTATTTTTAATATGTAATTAATTAATCATTCAAAATAATCAATAAAAAATAACATTACATGGAAAAAAAAATGCTATTAAAGAACATTTAATCCCGAATTTCCAAATGATGAATGCGAACAACAATAATTTTCTTACAATTAAAAATTTTCTTAAATTCTGCACGATAACAATTAAAAAACATATATATATATATATATATACTGTTGAACAAAAACGCGAACTATGTTTAAAGCGAAAATAACATGATCATCACAACGAATTTATCATCTTTTGACATACACATATGTCGGCCATTTATCGAGTTTATAAAAACATTAACATTAATTGTGATTTACAAGTTAGCCTAGTTTTATAACGGGTCAAAAAGATCGAAATATCTGTCCGAGTTTTTTTTTATATAACCAGTAAAAATATGTACACATTATTATTATAGTATAAATTAAAATTAATTTTTTCACACTAATTTTAATTTTGCTTGTTTATTTATTCACAACATAAAACATCAAGATCACATGGATCATGTAAGGATCGTGAAATAAAATATTTAAGAAAGATAACCAACGATTAATTAAAAAACATCACGATCACATGGATCATGCAAGAAAACTCTCCAAACCATTTATATTTAATCAAGCACAAGAAAGTTAGTGTGTATTAAAAAATTTGAAGTTTTTCTTTTTTTTTATTATTATTACAAGTAAAATCAAAAAATTTTTGAGGGTGCACTGCAATTAGATATTTTTATATAAAACGCGATTAAATTCGTAGATATTATTAGATTGGCATTTTTGATCACACCGATTTTATTGCATTATTTTAAATGTTAACTACATGTATATTTTAAAATCTTTATTTATAGCTGTATAATGATTTTTTATCACATGTACTTTCCATCATCAATAAAATTATCGAATCCACCTCCAATCAAAAATTCCGGATCATCACCAGGACCCAATCCACCAGGAATTATACCACTTGCAAGTAAATTTTGACTCTGCAAAAAATTAAATAAATATCAATAATAGTAATAATACAACCTTATTATTATGATTATTACTAACGACATCTGACCTTTGAGAGATATTCCTTGGTACGACCAACATATTTATCTGTTCTAATGACATGTTCATTAACGCTAGTAGCTTTAGCGATTTCTTCTTCAAGTTTAATGATTGTATTTGTAGTATTGTAACGATCTGGATTATCATGGAATGACACCATACCATTTTGATCAGAATGACTAATAGTTGCAAATATTTGTTGAGATTCAATCTAATTAAAAAATAAGTAAATATAAATAAAAAAAATATTATATGAATGAATTATTTATATATGAAAATAAAATAGCTCAACTCACCATTTGTAAAACATAACTCTCAGCAATTTTATGTGCATCTGGGCCTTCCAAACCAACAGTATCAGCAATGTCAGCCAAAGACAATGTTAAATACGTTTGCGTTAATTGTTGGATATTTCGTTTATAAATTGCGTCTAATGTTTGTTTGGCTAATCCCAAATTATTATCCTAAATAAATATTTTTTTAAAATATATATATATATTTATATTTATTTATTTAAAAAATCTCTTAATAGTTGTATATTTTTTTTTTTGAAAAAAAATTTACTTTTTTGAAAATGTCTATGGACTGATTGAATTCATTACGTAATCTTTTCACACTTAAAGATTCAAATGCTGATGCGTAATCTTGATATGGTTGACATTGATTTTTAATTGAACGAAAAACTATTGAGGCTGTATATTTTGGAAGTGGTCCAATCTTTAAATAATATTTGGTTAATCATTAATAGGTGTGATTATTATAATAATATATATCCTTTAGAAGTAAGTATATTTAAATAAAAATCTTACTCTTCCACGCAACAATAGTGAAATCAAAACAAATTTTTTATAAGCTTCTAGTTGAATTTGACTGGCTATATTTGCAGGTGCAGAAATTACCTATAATAATTCATTGATTAATTTAATTCTTTCGTATATAAATTTTTTGCTTTCAAAAAATTGGATATAATTACCAATTTTAAGAAATAATAAGCACGTTCATATTTCTTTAAACCTATATACACCATTGCACCATAATAATGATAAAGCAAATGGTCTTGATAAGTTATACCAGTTCCCTAATTAAATATTATTAGCAAATAAAAAATAAAAATAAAATTCAAATAAAACATAAAATTGAAAAAATCAACTTTACCACTAATTCTATTTCTGTAATATCAGTATCTAAAATTTGAAGAGCTTGCTTATAACATTTAGAAAGCAGACATTCCTTCATATTGTAATCATGATTAATACAATTTAATCAATTAATACCATTTAATTAATTAATAAAATTTAGGATATAAAAAAAAAGCTTTAATCTCATTGATACCTTGATAAAAATTTGATGAACGTTTGTCAAATGTTGGGGACTCGGAGCATATCTTAAAAGTGCATTCGCAATAGGTTTAATGGTTATGAGATTCTTAAAAAGTATTTTGATTTACGCAAATAATAATAATCAATAGATCTAAAACAATTCATTCATTCGCTCATTCATTTTTGATGTTATAATAATATTATTATAGATTATATTATTATTATTATTATTATTATTATTATTGTTAACTCCTTACTTTTTGGCGCGTCGCTGCTAATCTAGTAAGTCCTTGTATAACCTGGCGAACTATGATAATGTATAATTAATTGATGAAGATGATGAAGATGATGAAATTGACAGATAGTTATCTAGTTATGAAGATGTGTACATTTATCTGGTACCAATCGAACTTGATTAGCATCAAATACGGACAAGTATTGAATAATATATTGTATTAAACGTGTGGAATTTGAACTTTCAACATGAAATCGTGCAGCTCTAATAAATTCAATTTTTTAAAAAATAAAATAATTTATAAATTTATTCAATTATAAATTTATTATAAACAGTCTAATTTTTTTGTTAACTTACAGAAGATATGCGTAAACTAAACTGGAAGTACTAGGATCCAAAAGATCAAGAGGATCTCTATCGTCTGAAGTAGATTGTGCAAAAACTTGTGGTTGAACTTCTTTTAAGGTTGGAGCAATTCTTTTGCTGATAGTTTCGAAATTATCATGTTCTGCAGTAACAGTTGAGATATATTTTAATACATCATCCATGGTGTTTGGAACTTGTGTTTGTGGTTGTGCTGGCATTTTTGAAATAAATTTTAAAAAATTGATAAAATGAATATTTACAAAATTCAACTGTTGCACAACACGATCAATATCGATATTTTGGTATTATCTAACTATCATGTGATGTTTTATTTTATATCGCTAGCAAATAAATTTAATAGAAAACTTTTTATAGGTATATACTGACTATATCCACCCATAAAGAAAGCATCAAATATAAATCGGCTCTTTAAACTTAAAATTATGCCTGCAGCTCTAGTCGCTCATAGATAGCGCAGTGAAGGCCAAAAGTTCACATTCTTTGAATTATAATAATAACTATTATTCTAATACTTCACTTTTCCTCTCGGGAAGGTGTTTAAAATCAACTTGCTCCTCGCAAATAACCTTGGCTCAAAGATAATCGAGTGAATAAGTCAGTTTGATAACACATATTTCTCTTTCCAAATCTCTGAGTGTATATTCACTATTACAGGAGAACATTACAAAGGAAATACAACTGATAAAAACTGTTTTATATCTACTAAATGTATTTTATTATCAGTTTCTTGATTGGAAGCGAGTAGAAATTTCTTCTGTACAATATCATCATCGATACGTAGCTACTATGAATTTTACACAGAGTAGATACTTGGAACATCATTATTCTTTTCTTTATTGAAAGACTTTTTTTTAAAAAATTCGAGAAGAAGACCTAAAGCCAAAATTGTTAAGAAAACGTAAATTCTTTTTTCCAGAAACTTCGAGCATTCACCGATATTTTTGACCCGCTACCTGAAAATTCCCACATTTCCTCGAGTCAAACCATCAACCATTATTAGCTTACCAAAATGGTATTTATTCTACCAAACGATTATTTAAAAGTCAAGTTGAAATTCTTCACGTCCTCTTGTGTCACTTGGCGTACAATTCACTCTCTATAACGGGTCCTTCCGTTTCAGCAAAAAAAGTCTGTTATAGAGAGGCCGTTATAATGTTATTATTATATAATGAAAATTTACTTAAAATAAAGCCATGATTATTATTATTCGCTAATTCTAATACATTTACTCGTTCAATACACTTATTCAATATTAAGAGAGCTATCTAATGTTGGTTGTTGATGTGAATCAAAATCAATTTTTCTTTTAATTAATGAATGATATAGTTGATGATATATATATAAATGAGGTAATGAAATATAAATGTATTGTTTACAATATAAGCTTCTTCGATGGTTACAGATACAAATAATAATTTAATTAAACCATATACCTTACTAAAAATAGTAATGATAACCTCTCACTTAATATAAACACATCGAGAGATTTTTTCTTATTATTATTATTATTATTTAATAATAATAATAATAGTTTTTTTTTTATCTTTGTCGCAAGTTTTTTAAGGGTTTAAAATCATGTGATATATGATTGTCGGCCGTAAAATATATAATAGTTATCCCCCATGAAGTGGGGGGGGATAAATTAATATTAATATTAATATTACAGAGTAAGATTTTTAAATAGCGGCTTTAATTCTCAGTTCGTTATAGAGTGAAGATCGTTGGAGTGATATTATACCAATACTATTATATTAATATTAAGGGTAAATAATGAAACGCAGGAAAATTTGGCCAATAGAACTGGTTGCACTATATTTAGTGACATGTCACGTAGATCAAACTATTATTATCAAATTACTAAATTCATTAAATTCATTTGATTATATTTTTGGAAATAATACAGTCCACTGAACTTCAACACATAACCCCCCCATAAGAATTTTATGATGTAATGCTGTTTTGAATACTTAGTGGACTAAAAAAAATATATTCATTGTGAAGCTTAAATGGTTTGATAATGAATTTATTGTTATAAAAAAGCGGATTATTACACGAATTAACCATATATGTACATGGAATGAAACTGTTAATAATTACAAAATCGGCTATAGGTGTAAAATTCGTATGCAATTTTACAGATTTAGCATTAGATTTTATACAACGTACAATAAAATGAATTTTTGAACTATTTTGTCCATCAAGAAAAATCCGAAATTTTATATAAATTAGGTTATTATGAATTTTCCAAAATAAATTTTGTTTTGGCCAGCAAGAATATTACTATTATCTTTATTTTTTTTTTTATATATTAAACCTTTCAGATATACATACATACATACATAAATACATAATATTTGAATTAGAAAGTAATAAAAACATCTGGATGTTCTTTGAATTAAAATATTTGTAAATATGGATACTTCTAAAGAACATAAAATGATGGCTTCAAGCGATTACTCTTTCCTTGGTAAATTTTTTTTATTTTCTCGTTACATACATAATTCAGCAATCATAACGGATATTTTTTAATGCTAATAGTAATTTTAATTAATGTTTTTGAAAAATTGTAGAAAGATCTGTACATGAAGTCTACATATGGATATGGTTTATAATCCATGTTTATCGGGTAATTTTAAAATATTTTATTTATTTCAAATTTATTTTTTATTTTTTATCTAACAACTAAACTTTAATCATATAGTGTGATAAATTTTCATCCCTTCAATGGAAGAGAATAAGAGCACTAGAATTAAAATCGTTTGTCACGATTTTAATATTGCTAACATTACCATTTGAAGCATTTTATGACATTATTTTGGTGAATATAATTTATTTATAAATAAGTCATCTTATATTATATTTCGTAATGTTAACATTTATTTATTAAAATGGAATTGTTAGACCAAAATAAAATATACCGAAGGATTTTATTTATTTGTTCCGACCTTCTCAATAAGGTCTAAACCAAGATGGTTATGGTCAGAAGAAGATCAATCATGGTGGACTCCTACTTTCTATACATTGATGGTTGGATTTAGCTTCCAAACGTATGTTTTTACATTATTTAATAACATAAATAATCCAATATTAACACATGTATTCAATTTATACTTTTAGTGGAACATTATTTCTTTTACAATGTTTCTGGAATTATCTTTCGAATTCAATTGCAAAGGTTTCATTTATGTCAAGAATTGAATTCAGTATTTATATAATTTGGGGAGTTATCTCAGTAATCATGTTTCCTATATTGCCAGCTATATTAAGTCAATATGAATCAC
Organism: Entrophospora candida; assembly: GCA_910592215.1. Lineage (NCBI taxonomy): Eukaryota > Fungi > Glomeromycota > Glomeromycetes > Entrophosporales > Entrophosporaceae > Entrophospora > Entrophospora candida. Next base: position 9,900 of record CAJVPN010001547.1, read on the forward strand.
TAATAGAGGTTGTTCCACAATTGGCTTATGCTTCACAGTTAATGATTTTAGCGATACTTGGAATAATTACACATTTGAGGTTTCAAAAATTAATTAATACAGTTAATATAAACAACAAAAATAAAGCTCATATCATTGCAAAAATCAGATATTTCATCGATATGAATAAATTATTGACTGGAAGTTTATTCATAATGAGTGCTAGTTTTTTCATATTAACAATTGATACTTTTATTGATTCTAGACCCATTAATTCTAGCAAATTAGCAAGGTGATTATTATTATGTTTATCATTATATATTTATTAATTTGTTGTTATTGTAAATATTGATAATAATTTTATTACTATTATTTAGTGATGTTTTAATAGCACATGTAAATTTTGCAGCAGTAATAGAATGGGTAATATTAATATTAATATTTTATCCACGTAAAGGGTTTGTTGGTACTGGTTCAGGAGGTAGTTCATTCAACACAAATTTAGGTTCTGCGGCCACTAATTCTGCTAAATTATCTAATATGCCACCTGGTAGTGGGACTGGATATCCTCTCTCTCCAACCTTTAATAATAATAATAATAATAATGATAATAATAATAATAATAATAATAATAATAATAATAATAATAATAATAATAATGAATATAATAATCTTGGCAATAAAAATTTAAATCGCAATTACAATAACAGTCCTGGATATGGAAATTATGATCACCAAGGTCAACAACAACAACTACAACAATTAAAAAAGCAGCCACAACAGCAACAAACGCTACAAAATCAACGTAATTATAATCAAATACAATCAACAATACCAATATCACAAAATAACAATATTACCACCACCACCACCTCCGCCATCGCTACCACCGCCACCACCATCAATAACAATAACCAACCATCTTCATCATTAAAACGTAATGTGTCAATATCAAAAGATGGTAAAGTTATTTACACCGAAACTAAACCATTAGGTAAAGTGGGTGGATTAGAATTTGTAGCAGTGGAGAAAGCTGATCCAAGAAGTATTCCCTCATATTATTTTATGAATGACAATTCAGTTATTAATGATGACAACGAATATCCATTGCCTAATAATAATGTTGTTAATAATGGTAATTATATTGGATCATCATCATCTGGTGATGAAAATCGAGTTATTAAAAAATCCAGTGATAATGAAGAGCCAGAACCAAGAAAATCTACACAACAGGAACGCATGTTGGTTTTACAAAGACAACGAGATGAATTCAATTCTTCAACCATGCCAAATAATAATTTATCGTCAATGAAAAATCAATTTGAAGTTCAAAATACCACTTATACAGGGAAAAGCGGCACTAGTAAAATCAATGAAGATGCAGCAGTTAACACAGCATCTTCAGTTAACTTAAATAGAAATGGAAGTGGAGAAGAACCTTATCATTATCATCATTATAACCAGCAACAACAGCGACAGCAGCAGCAGCTACAATTACAGCAGCGGCAACAACAACAGCAACAGCTGCAGCAGCAACAACAACAGCAGCTGCAGCGGCAACAACAACAACAACAGCAGCAGCAGCAGCAGCAGCAGCAGCAGCAGCAGCAGCAGCAGCAGCAACAGCAGAGGCGGCAATGGGAGGAAAGTAATAATCAAGCTCAAGATGGAAATGAATATTATTATGCAATGTAAAAAATAAACATACATATATTAAATCTTAGAGGGATATTAATTTAGTTATCACTTATTTATTAACAATATGTAAAATATTATTTTATATATATATATACATACATATACAAATATATTAATTAATAAATCTTAATTTAATTACGATTTTGAAATTACTTTTTGTTCAAATGATCAATAGAAAGGACAACTTTCTAAAAACTGGATTCGAGTTAATATTAACAGATGACTATTGGGATTTGGAAATTTTATTTTAATTCATCCCAAAGGATCCTGAAAATTATAGATAGTAGCTTATAATAAGTTGCTCCGAAGGACTGAGCCTAGCTTGATCGTTATAGTTGTAAAACAACTTGAAAATTTAGTTCCTTTTTTTTAAATGGTGGTCACCAGTTTCTTTTAATATCCAAAAAAATTTGTCTTAGAGGCAATGATGTCACGATCCCGATGCATCTATAAATATTTAGCTTACCAATAAAAATTTAATGTATCATATTGTTAATTATCCTTACTTGACATTGTCGTTTTTACAAATTCGGACAGACCAGAATCGTTGTCTTGTATCAAATTTTCTCTCTCAATATAAAGAACAAATTTGGCTGGTATAGAACTCAGTTACAGCCATACACGACACCTTTTTTTAATTTCACAAATGGTTGTTTGATAGGAGACTTGGAAAACTGCCCATCTCCAAATGTAACAACTGTATTTGATTTTTTTTGTGTGATTCGGTTACAAATCACATTCTAAGCTTCGTATATACTTACATTTTGTTTATAAAATCTATGTAAATGTTCTCTACTTTGCTTCGAGAAACAACTGATCATCGAGTTTCCATCTGATTCTTTTTAGAATACTGGTACCAGATTGATAATCCGTCACTATTAGATTTTTTTAATTATCGTAAAGTAATCATGCAAGAAATCTTTGATGAAAAATTCAGTTATAGAGTAGATATTGGATTTTGGTAAGTTTTCAAGTACATGTATTAAAGCATTTTTCATAATAATAATGATGAAAATAGGATAGCATGTCATCAATTACTGTCAACTTGCGGCAGGAATGACTTGATAAATGATTGTTTAGGCTTCAGGAAACTCTAGGGGGATATCATACCATCAGTTACCATTACATGTTTGCACGCTGAAATTGTTATTTTGAGAAGCTTTTCTGGTGTACTGCACTTATACTTGACGTCCAAATCCAAAATCCCATGAATTCGGTGACAATCACTAAATTTGTACTAGTTTCAATGTTCACGGTATTAGTATATTTCTGAGGGTTGGACTATACTTTGGGCGGCAAGTATAACTTTATTCATTATATTTGCTACAAAGCTGGAAAAAAGCTCTATTGACACAAACAATCTCCGAGTCCAGATATAAATAAGGATATGGATCAATAATTTCTGATTATGATGATAATAAAACTCAGGTTGATGACAGAAGTAATAACTTGAAATAATAGCTCGAAAACTATGAAGAAATAACTTGAAATAATAGCTCGAAAACTATGAAGAAATTTCTATTGAGGTTTCTCAGCATGCTTGTCACACTTGAAATGTTAGAGTGGTCTGTGGTTGATTATAAGTTTTTTGTCAAGGCAGGCCGGAATGGATGATTTTAATAATACTATTACTATTAATTTAATTTTTTAATAATTTCTTTAGAACTGCGTCAATTTGAAATTCACGCGTGTGAAATTCAAATTAGCCAATCAGAATTTTGTATTCAAACACCCACCTAGATAGACTAATTTAGTCGACTAACTTTTTTTTTAAACAACTAATAGTCGACTACTTTAGTTGTTTATTTAGTCGACTATTTTAGTCGACTAATACTAATTATTATTATTGTTTTTTGTGGTACAAAAAAATTTAAAAATAAAATAATGAAAAATAATAAAAATAAATATGCGGAGTACCAATATTATGAAGAAGATGATAATGGTGGTGTTGGTGCTGGTGTTGGCGATAATTATCCATGCGAAATAATAAACAT
>CAJVPN010001548.1:0-13569 GCA_910592215.1 Entrophospora candida
AATAGACCAAACAATGCATAAGGTGTAATATCAATTTCCGAAGGCAATATTGCTCTAAAGAATTTTCATGTATAAATGATGGAGTTGATGGAAGATCAACTGTCTGTACATTATTTCCATTTCCTCCTCTACCTCTACCTTTTCTCACTCTTACTCTGCCCCTCCCTCAGTTCGATTTTCATTTATATCATTGTCATGATCAATTTGCATTTGATCCTCTTGATTATTATTATCATCCTTTTCTTCAATATCGTCTTCATTTATTTCATCTTCATTAACTTCATTAAGATCTTTCTCTAATAATGCTACATAGATATTTATCACTTTCACTGAAAATTTCGGGAGCTTGTTGGAACAATTTCTTCTGCATTCATTTTTAAAATAATTGATTTAAAAATTTTTTTAAACTGAAGAATTTACTTCTCTTTATATGCCATTTTTTGGGTGATGATCACCATATGCGGACGATTTCCGAGTAGGTCTGACCTTTATTCCTGTGTTCGGAGGGATCCTGGCGAGGGATAAATATAAATGCACAGATATTACCTGGTCCGTAGATCTTGAGTGAATTATCCGACCGATACCCAAAGATCGATAAGATCGATAAGCCTTCTTATATGTTTTCCCAGGCTGAGGCTCTATCCCTACGAACTGAGGGATAAAGGTGATGGTATCTTTCTTTCCTATTTTATTTACTTTTTAATTATTAGTCGTGTATAATGGGAAAATCAATCTAATCATTTCTGAAAAAACATAATAATAAAAAATTAAAACTTACGCCGGGATCAAAATTGACCAGCGTCATGGAAAATTCTGATAACACCTCCGTATAATGCTGGCCAATTTGTCCCGGCGTAAGTTTTAAATTCCCTGATAGAATAATTAATACAATTTATAAAACAATGAATTAAATAAAAAAAAATATGATAAAAATAAAATTACAAAATCACATGATAATGATTCTCATATGACTTCTATATGAACTCTCGTTATAACGACATTCTCGTCATACTGACATTTTTTGCTTGTACGGGGAGTGTTGTTTTTATAACGGGAGTGACTTGTATTATGATATTTCCAATAATTAATTCGTTGTTATTCGTAATTAGTTTCGTCACCCGTAATAGTAATACGGTAATTAATTTCGTAACTACGTTTTAAAGAGGAAAATGGTATTAATTACGATAATTACGTATTACGTACTTACGGTAATTAGTCAATTGCCATCACATGTATACTTAAGACATTTTTAACAATTTTTAAATGTATGTTTTTTTTGACTATTGGATTATTGTTAACATTTTAATAAGTGGAATTTATATATTTCGAATTGACTTTATTATCTTTATTATGAATTTTTCGAAAATGATTTTGTTTTATTGTTTTAAAAATTGATAAATAATTTATCAATTATTTGTTTTATTTTAAAAATTTGTTACTCGCATACATTTGGATAGATTGTTGTTTATTAATTTATTTTAGAAACTTGGAAATGGGTTGTTACTCACAAACATTTGGACAAATAATCTATCTTGGAAATTTGGAACAGGTTGTTAATCGCAAATATTTGGATAGATAATCTATCAATTGTTCGTTTATTGATTTATTTTAGAAACTTGGAAAAAGTTGTTACACTCAAACGTTTATTTGCTTTATTTTAATACTGACCTTTGATTGTTTTATTATTTTATTTTAGAAACTTTGAAATTTTTATTAATCCATGGATTATAATCTATCAATTTTTTAGTGCATTTATTTAACAATCAATTGTAATGTGGATAATTCCATAAATTTATAATCACGTAAATCCGCTGTGATGATAATGAGACTAGAAAGACCCCATAAAAAAATCCGTTAATATTAATAAAAAAAGGACAAGATTTAAATTCGTTGTAACAAGAAATCCGTCCGCTATGACAAGGTTTGACTGTATACTTCTATTAAAAAATCAAAAATGGATGAAAATTATTATTAATGTATATTTTGTCGTATGCAACCAATTTTAGCCTAACAACTATATATGAAAACCTGTATAGCTTTCCATGCAAGTAGGCCTTTTGATTTGTAATTCTACTTGTAGAGTATTTTGAATAAAATTTGATATTTTAGGCCCGAAGATATTCCTGTTAACTTTTAAACATTTTTGGACATTTATAAATATGCATACTCCATGAACATCTTTCTAAATTTGATTAAATGCCACATGAAAAACGTAAATTCTTTTTATACAATTGGCAATATATGCATTTGCGTTTTGCGTTGCATTTTTCTATATTGATATGCATGAAAATGGGTTTGCGGTTTCTAGAAAGCCTTTACGAGATTGATCCAATTATCATATGCGTGAAAAGGAAACGAATAACATTAGTGCTGATCCATTCATTACATTGTAAACATAATTTTAATAAATTTTTTTGTATACTCTTAACAATGCTTCCATCAGAATTTCTATTCATAATACAAATTCGAATTATTCGTAATGTAACTCAATATTAATATTAATATTAAATTCGAATTATTCGTTTTATTAGAATAAACTTTCAGTGTAATTCGAATACTCAAATTCATAACGAATAAAAACAAATAATTCGAATAAACCTTATTCGATTAGAAACCTTACCCAATCAAATGCTGATAGGCATTATACAATGCTTGGACAGAAGAATCGGACACACTAAATATATCAATTACACAAAAATTTACACAAAAAATTTGTATCAATTTATGGCTCAGGTCCCGAAGATTATGTAAGTAAAATCTTGTCTTACTAGATTTTCTACAACTTTAGCAATTAAAATAAAAGAAACATGATCATTTTTAGAAAAAAAGTTTGATGACAAAAATTTTTCTAATGACCATACATATAACAACATCTCTTGAAATTTATACATGTGATAATCCAAAATCTTTTGATTGTAAAGAGATTTTTCTTGTTTAAAAAAATTATTTGTCAAATTTTTGAAAATTTCTTTTCGAATTTCTTGTTTAAGTTCTAGTAAATTTAGAGACATAAGATTTCAAACTTTAAATAAATCCGCATCTACAAAGTAACAATACTAATTTTCGTGCGTATGATACAACATATTATATTATTATAAAATAACTCATTAAATATCTTTTAAAAGTTACTATATACCACTACCGCTATAATCGGTCTTCATCATCATTAGCATTATCATCTTCGTCTACATAAATGCATGGAGAGGTATGTTGACGATGTTGTCGTTGTTGTATCATCATCATCATTATTCTTCAGAGCCCATAAATAATTCTAAAATATTTGTAGGTACCTCCCTACATGCGATTCACATCTTGTAACACCTTCATATAATTCATAATTGTAATCTTTTCTTCATCTTGTACAGTTCCATTAAAATTCAGTCGCCCTGCCTAACGTCTTGAAATGCAAACCATTGTAATATATAATGGAAAAAAATTTTATAGTATACAGTATGTATTTTTTAATTTCCATGGGAGAATGCGCTATTTCAAAAATTCCACGCGCATGTCATGCACTGGGTAGTAACCATAAGCGAGAAATCAATAAAATTGATCATAATTTCTTCTCCAAACTATTATAAAATGTTATAGAAACCTCGAGTGATAAAAAAATTTTTTTATTAAAAAAAAAGTCTTCCAGAATAGTGTTACACGACAATTAAAAATGCCAATTTCGATTAAAACCTTATACAACAATAACAATCAATATAAAAAAAATTTCGAGATGATGCACAAAAAATATTTTTCTTAAATAAATATAAATAATATTAATTTTTTATTTATAAAAAGGGGGATGGAAAAGATTTAAATTATCATTTGAATTTTTTGTTATGTTGGAAGTTTCAATTTCCAATGTATGCGTGAAAATTTTATAATATTGTTATTGTATGCGTGATAGTTGTGATATATATAACATCATCAACACTATTTTATAGAATAATTATTAATTAAAAATTTTTTAAAAAAATAAAAAAAATCTCTCAGCTTAAGATCAAAGTTTTGTTTTTCAATACTCTTCTCTCCTACAATTTATAGCTATCAGTTAGAAGTCAACAGCTGATAAGAGCAAGAATGTGCGGTTTCGGTGATAAAGATAGACGTTCTATTGATCTACCACCTGTAGTAAAATTAGTTGTGGTTAATACTGATGGTTGCACTGCTCCTGAGAGGTATTGTCATAATTATAATTATAATCATATTAATATTGATGTTGATAAAAGTAATTGATTAAAATTACACGACTTTGAAAATTTTGAAATTTATATATGTGGTCTCATAGTTATTATTGATGTCATCTTCATCTTCCTTGTCATCTTCTTCTCGTCATCTTCTATGAAAGAATTAATACCGTCTTTTCCATTATCAGGATTGATGATGCATTGTAGTAGTATTTGTAGTAGCAGTAGATTGGTCAACTAATTTTGGAATAGGTTTCAAAATGGTTTTTGGTGATGATGATGCCGATAAAGACGACGCAACTAACGAAGTTGATTCTTTAACTTTTCCTTGGCATTATTTTCATGTTCAACATTATTGGATTTTCTATAACGAGTTTCTTTACGAATTGGAATTTTTATAAAAGCCTCGGATCATAATAATGTCGATTCTATTTCAATTAAATTATATATATATGGTTAATAAATTTGAATTTCGTTCATAAATACTATTAATCGATTTGAATTAATCCAACAAACAAGTTTCAAACCTGATGGCAAATTGGTTATCGATCATTTTCAATAGTAATAATAACAATAATAACGATAATAATAAACAAAATCCATGCTGGACTGTGGAATGAGGAGGATAGAACAGAATAACGTCGACTAGTTATCAACCCATCCACAATTCCAGCACAATCATCCAATGGTCCAAGTTTAACAGTTTGATAATTACATGCGCCAGCTCGTACGTGTGACTTGATGTGACATTACACTCCATCTGCATATGTACTGAATAATTATTTAGGGTAGCCGGATTTTTATTTCTTATTTCAGATATATTGGTACGGACCGAAGGCTGCTTCATTTTCCTTCTACAACTTAAAAAAACTCTTGGTTCGGTGAGTGCCTGTCATCCATTTACACCTGCATTAATTGTTTATTATTTAATTTTTTTAATAATAGTTGTTTTCAATTAATATTTAGATTATATCAAATGTTTATTGTTAGTTTTGACTTACTATCTTAAATTAATATTTATTTATTGAATTAATAAAGTAGTTCGTTAAATGGTTATCCAAACAGCTGTGAGTCGGTAGTCGCCGAAGTTTTAAGTGCACCTTTTAAAGTTTATTCTTCTTTCCAGAGATGAGCATGTAAGCGTTGACATACGCAATCCTTGTTGTTTCAAACTATTTTCTATCAGTTTTGAAACTTGTTTGTTGGATTAATTCAATATCACCTAATTAATAGTATCAATTAATATTAACAATATATAATTTAATTGCAATAGAATTGACATTAATAACCCATCGAATTTACGTGTACGAGCTCGCGCATGTAATGATAAAACTGTTGGACTTGGACCATTTGGTGAATGTGTCGGAATTGTGGGTGTGTTGATAACTAGACAACGTTCTTTCGTTCTATTCTCATTCTACAGTACAGCATGGACTAATGATTTATGGAACAATTAAAGGCAACTCTGTTGATAAGACGATGGAATATCACAATAATGAAAAATAACTGAAAAGTTCAATCTAAGAAAAAAACTCATGAATAAATATTCTTTTTAAACACATAATATTTATGTTCATTTTATTCATTTTTCGCGTCAAATTAATTAAATTTTTTCGATCAACGTAATAGAACTAAATATGGAAATCAATAGCGAATTATTTTCCCACATAATAACAATAATAATCAATATTTAATTTATAATCCATTTTATTTAACATCTTTTTTTTTTTTTAAGATGATAAGAAAAATCAATTAAGATTTGCATAATAAATAAAAAACTTTTTTCAAGAACAAATAATAACGGTTTATTGTTAAACGACGTCCTGAAGAAAAATTGTTGCACAGCTGGCTATACGTCATTATTAATTAATGTAATTAATATAAACATACGGTACTTGATTTTAAATCCAGGTTATTTTGGAAATAAATGTCATTATGTGTATCATTCAGAAGTCCACTTTCAGCCTAGAAATTTTATTTAATAAATTTGGAATTGTATTTGTTCACTTTTTTTGCGGATATTTAAGAGCTTTTTATTATATATGCAAAATACAAACACACAAAAAAGTAATCAAATATATACACGATAAATTGATTGGATAATTTTTAAAACAAAAAAATTTTTTTTTAACAAAAAGACATCAACCGAGATTTTAAAAAACCCAGATTAGCAATTGGGCTTTAATTAAAAAAATTTTTTTTGTCGCCATCTCAATATTTTACATTTAAAAGTCTTTGCCACATCGGATTATAATTAAATTCGCTCCATAAATTGCGACAGGGAATTATTATTTTAAAAAATGTAGATTTAATTTGTTTAAAAATGGCATCAGGAAGCCTTTATCTCCCGAAAGATCAATTATTGTAAATATACTGACATTTAAAAATTTATACTAATGTATCACATATTATAGAGTAGTTTTTCAATTTATTCTTGAATATCACCGGAGTAACTATCAAAACTTGATCATTTGGTAACAAAAAAAATCAATTTTTTTTAATTTTCCATGGGAATATGCATGATTTTCAAAATTCCGTACGTGTGTCGTGCATCATTAGTAACAATAAGTGAAGAACCAATAAAATTATTTTTATGTCATTTTAAAAGATCTTTCCAAGATTTTCTGTATCACGAAATTATTTTAATTTTAAGAAATGGCCGCCTTACAACTTATAACTTATAATAAAAAGAAAAAAGTAAACCGATGAGGATGAAGTTTAGGTATTTAACTTCAATTCTATCGGTTTAATTTCTTCTTTTTCTTTTTTAATAAGGAATTATAAGCTTTTAAAGTCACGTGATAATCATTGACCGTTATAAAGCACTATTACTATATTATTAATTCGTTATCTCAATTTCTCTTTCAAATAAATTATTTTATTTTATTTTTTAATTTTCTCTTTCAAAAATAAATTTATTTTATTTACTTGACAAAGGCAAATATTCTACTAACAATAAACCTCTGAAGATTTGTTTTTTGAAACTACAATCAAATTAAAGAACTTTATGTGGATAAAATAATGTAATATATGTCAAAAAAATATGAAAAATATACATTTAAAAGAGGCTCTTAACTAGGAAATCTTATTTCATTACTATTGGTATTATTATTTTATTTCGTAATATTAATCCAAAAAAAAAAATATATATATATATACAATATTTCTTATAATTGTTATTTTACTCTGAACGTTTTAGCATTTAGCAAATTACATATAAACAATGCGTAAGAAAATTTCACTTTATCTGTGTTAGACAAACACTAGCGATCAAGAAAAAATCTAACAATGTTCGATTATAAATTATTGTCCAAGTTTTTTGCTTTGATGTTAATGAATTCTGCGATATGACGTTTCCTTAGAAAAGAATCAGGTTAACAATATAATAAACTGGAGAAATCTTTCTGTACAACAAAGATAAATTGTTATTTTGCTCTTTTGCTATAAAAGTTTTTATAACATTATTTGAACAGTGATGACGATAGAATTGAGTTTCGATTTGGTCAAAAGATTAAATCAGTTGGTTATTTTAGTTATTTTAATAGTGTATAAAATTAAAACTAAAGGTCATTTCAACATGATTTTTCGAAAAAGAGTTGTTACAGGTACTATTATCATTAAATTACTCTATGATTTTTCAAGTTTGAATTTTTCATCTTCTATTTTCAAATTTAGATACTATATAACTTTCTAGTCAACCCCAAAAGTGCAACAGATATTTGATTATTATTTCTTGTTGATAAATAAGGATGACAAAGGAAATATGGAACTCCTTGACATCCAATATCCGAATCGAGAGCTTGGTAGTAATCTCAGCATTATGAAAATTAAAGAATGGTTGACGAAATACTTTGCAGGGCGGGGAATTCTTTCGTCAAACCGTTGTTCATTTGACGAAATTAAGATTAATTAATTAAACCGATCAGACTTTCATAGCCGATGATCAAAAGTATGGCTAAATACTGACTTTATATATGTCACCAAAAAAATGATTTAGATTCGGAACCCTTCGCCTAGTGATGGATTATCGCCATGATAAAAAAGAATTACTATGGTAAATACACAATGTTACTCTACATATTGAATTGTTATATAAGATCAGTATATAATGCCATGTATAACACAAACAGGTAAAAATTATTAAAACCTTGGGTTTTCTAAAGACTCTTATTGCTGCGCTATGTAAAATTTTTTCAAAAAAACAGGACCACACATGATTTTAGTTTTTAAAAATTATTTTTTACTTACAAATTTAGTAATGATATAATGACCCAAATTCCTCGCGGACATAGTAAAATACATGTACTAGAGAAGAATAGAACTCTACAACAAATAATTTTTTAAAAGGTAGAACAGAAGTGACTTTTATACTTTTAAAATTTATGCAAAATTTAGGAGGTCTTTAGACCAAGCCAACTATATATTGGCTGAAATATTTGCAATATATTAAAAGCAAATCAATACGTCAACGTTACTAAAAATTTATCTGATTTGATTGGTTGAATTAATTTTGCCAATTTCATCAGTTTTGCCACTTCGTCAAAAAAATCCTTGGCGATAAATTTTCATCATATGTAATTCCGTCAACTGACTAAATCCAGCAATTTTGTCAACCATTTTTAGTATGGATGCATATTTAATATGACTAACCTTTTTTGTTCCAAGGTAAATATAGCACGGATCTTTTTTTTACTATATTAATATTAATAATTAAATGATTAATTCGATAAAAATGCATGCTGCGCTGTATTTTCTGTGTTACTAAAGTCAAAAACTTGCAACAATAATATATACAATAATATTTTGTGCATTATTTATCGTGTAACCATTTAATAGTGACGATCCAAAAATTCGAAATTTTTGTCCGTCTTCTCTATCACGTATCACGAATTATAAACGTAAAAATCATATTATTTTTGATATCTTCTACAATGATATGTATTCATTTTTTAATTTAACCAATCTTTTACTGAAAATAAAATAGGCATTATTCATTTGAATAATGCGATATTAATCATTTTTGTGCAACTATTTACGGTGACACCTTCATTTACTTGAATTCAATGAAAATCCCACTTTGGCAGTTAAAAAAAATTTTCTTCTTATTTTTCATTACCTTGTGAATTTGGTAAACGAGCAATGAGCTATAATTCTGGTAGGTTTGGTCGGCTTATAGCCTTTTAAAGAAACTTGTAACCGTGATATTTAAACGCTCAAATAGCAAATATCGATTTTCCTTTTATATAGTAGTTCTGGATGAACTATTACAACAAACAACTTGTTACGGATTACCATATGGAATTTTCGGGATATCCTGTTGGGCCATTACGATTTTTGGTGTTGCTTTAACATACTTTGATTTTCCTCTGTTTACACCATGGCGATGGGGTAAGGCTTATAAATCACAAGATCCATTGTTAGCGGTCATAACAAGTGCTATGGTGTTAGGACCAGTCATCTATACGTGTATTCATTGTCACGGAGAATGGCAAGTAATACTTTTGGCGGTCGGGCAGCTAACTCCATGGAGTTTTAAGATGATGAATGATGGTCTTAGAGCTCGTAGTGTGATTGCTTGTGGCAGTAAAGAACAAGACCCCCATAATATAAATGCACTGTACATTACTATTGGTATAATTTTAACGATTCTACTAGCTGCTGGCGGTTGGGCTGGTATATTTGGATTGAGCCTTATGTTGGTAAACACGACAAAAGCTGTTAATAATTGGATATGGATATTATTCGCAGTGGGACTAACAGCATTTATAACAATGTGTGTAGCAATATGCATCAGAAGAAATGAATTAATCATTATTATGGCGGCGTACGTTTCGGCAAATCTCCATATTATAGGTTCGCATATAATTTTGGCCATGATTTCTGGTAACTGGAGTGGATTTGCTCTTTCAGGAGCTGGGCTAATATCATCGATTATTTTCTTTGTCGGAAAACGCCTGCTATTCTTTGATTTTGAGTGTAATTTCTAGCGATAAAAATGTTAAAAAATTTTGGTAAATTATTTTTATATTAGTTGTTTTCTTTAGATTATTTAGAAATAAAATAAAATAAATAAATGTAATTCATGTTATGACTTTTTAAAAACACTTTTTTGATGTAATAAGTATATCATACAGAAAGAAAAACCATCGTTTCATCTCTTATTCGTTTGGGACAAAGTCTTGACCTGATAAATGCTGTGATATCCTGACCCTTTACACCATATTTCGTTCTATAATTTCTAAAGGACAATTATTATGCTGTTGTGTAATGAAATATGTCACTCTAGAAAATGTAAGAAAGTTTTTTTTATTAAAATATTAATTTATTAATATGATTATTTTATTTTGAATTTTACAGTTTTTATTATAACGAGCTGAAGGTGATGTGGTTGAAGTTGAAGTGGTAGTTGTAAAACATATAATCAAAAAAAAAGTATTATTTTATAAAAATTAAAAAAAAAAATTAAAAATTAAAAAATTACAATTATCAAGTAGATTGAGAATGAGTACTCACAAACTGGTATTGATTACCCTTAAAACAACTGTGTCCGAGTCAATGAGACGACTCTTTAAAAAGACTAGCTCTTAGGCCATGGTTTACAGTTGACTCAACAAAACCAATATCTTTTTATTATTATTATGATTTAAATCATATTCCTTCCTCTTTTACCAGGCGACATATAGAAGAAGATGTAATTTCATTTTCGGATTTATCATCATCCTTTCTTTTAAAAAACAATGATGTAGCTTCTTTGATTTCACCTTTTTAAAAAAATCTCCACAGGGAAAGCTCTTAAAATCAGACTTTATTCTAATTTGGAGGAAACAAACCATATTAGTATTGGTCGCTGAACATACACCAATGCTTATCATTGATATAATATTTACGTAAACATTATATCAATCAATCTAAAAGATTTACATCCATTGATTCTGGGTACTTGATATCCCTATTAGCATTAGAGATTGACCTATTAAAAATTATAAATCAAAAAAATTAAATTAAATTTAGATCTAAAAAAGCCAAATTGCAGTCAAATGTCATTAGAACAACATATTAAGGAAGAACCAGAGGTGTTTAATCATTCCTCAAAACACCGAATTAAGATATGAATGTGACTTACCATGAATTATATTTGTGAATTCTACTTGTATACCTTTCTCTAAACCACCTGAAATTAAAGCCAGGTCCTAATTTTTTTTGGCAATTGAAGAAAATAGAGGTTCTGGCATCATTCCTTTTGAGGACTTTCATGACTAGTTATAACCTAAGCTATGAAGTTATAGAATGGTGAAATCAATACGTATCGCTGCGTTTGCATAAAATAGAATCCAAAGTGAAAGAGATTCTATTCACGATAAAGCAAATGAGTATAAAAAGATATAAGCTCCATAAGAAATTAGTAGTCTTGTAGATGAATGTCATTGAAAATTTGCAAATGGTTATGCGAAAGCTACCATGTAATTTTGCTTTCTTGTATAGTTTAAAACACAAGACATGGTCAAAAATGATGATGGTTTTAGAAAAATTCAATCTAAATCTGCAATGCAAATGTTGACCTGGCCACATTGACACTTTTGTCAATATTTGTTGCATAAAACTTACAAGTATTTACGTTGAGGAATACACTAGCAAAATATGTGGAAGTTGTGGTCAAAGGCCTTTAGATGTACGTATTATAATTGCACCATTGATAGAGATGTAAACGAAGCTTGTAATATGTTTTTAAAATGCAACGACAAAAGTCGCTTGCAATATCGAGACTTATACCTTCTTGTACTTGGGTATATATAGGTTCAATATAGTATTTTTTTTGATAAAAATTTTGATCCAAAATTATTAAAATTAATTCTTCTTTTTTTAAAAAAATAATACAGAAGAGCAAAAGAGCCGTGTGTAGTTGCCAAAAATGATGTTTCAAATGAAATTGGAAGAATGTGGTATGATCAAGTATCGGAAAGAGCATATGAAGATAACCCAGAATGTAGGTATAAATCTCGTCGTCCACAAGATAGAAAACGCCATCTACTACCAGAAACTTATGAAGGGAAAGAAGGAAGCGAAGGATGGACAAGATGCGTTAAAAAAATATCAATAATAACAATCTTATTGATAACAACATTGATAATAAAAACTATAACAATAATTACCCATTTTGCCTTCAAAATACGTATAAATGATCTTTTGTAGATAGGATGTTATAGAAAATTATATACATTTTATTAAATTAGAAATTAGAAATCAAAGGTTAGTGACGAAAAAATACTTTTCTAGAAATATTAAACAACATTGTTTAATTACAACGAAACAATAATATCAAACGCTTAAATTTATTTATTATTTGTTAAAAGAAAATGTTAAAAATTTATATGAACATTCTTTAATTTGGAAAACACTGACAACGAAGTAAATGATTGTGTTATAGTGAATTTGGTATTTAACAATAATTGAAATCATGATTTGACATTTCACGTATAGGAATTAATGTTTTGATGAATCGGATTCGTGAAATTATGTATGTAATAGCAAAGTGTGATTATATCATTTTTGATATTAATATAAATTTTTGACGTTAGCTTGATATAGCAACAATTTTTCAATATTAAAAATAATATTTATTTATTAAAATTTGATCAATCAATGACATGCGCTTTGTTTATTATGTACTATTGATAAAAAGTGGGTTTACGTACTTCAGTATATCATAACATTCTCGTAATAAATATTATATAGCTAAGCTTTCTAAAATAATATAACAAAATTTGGATTATGGACTCAAACCACCCGAAACTAGTTTAGGGTAGGGGTTTAGGTTTTAGTGTAGGATCTCGCGTGAATCTGTTTAGGAGTTTAAATACACCTTATATTTGATTGGCTAATTTCAATTTCACGTACAATCATTGAATGATATAAAATTTTTCCGATTGTCAAAATAAGTATTTTTTTGAAATTTGTTAGCTACCATTTGAGCTATTTGATATTTATCAAAGAAATTAAAATCGTTCGGATAGGGTAGATTAATATTTATAAGTCCATAAGAACTACAACAAATATATAATAATACCAATAGTACAAGCATGAGATTTTCTTGCTGGATTATAAATACTAGTTCTGTTCTAATAAAAGCACTTTCTTGTGGTTTTCTTGGATAATTTTTATATAAATGTGCAAATAATGCTCGGGGTAAAATCTCAAAATAAACCGCTATTTCCTCCGAACGTTCATATATTTGGTTCTAAAGAAGAACCCTTGTCAATTGGTTTGGTGTTGGTGTTGGATAGTGGATAATTAATAGTTAAACCCTGGGTAGTACAGGTATAAGTTCAATTTTACGAAGTAAAATTGAGCTTAAACTTGTATTATCCCAGTGGTTTAACTGATTTATCCCCCA
>CAJVPN010001549.1:0-13558 GCA_910592215.1 Entrophospora candida
AAGTTTTAAGGACAAGATCTATGAACAAAATATTCTAACAAACGTTTTATTAATTATTCAATAGTTTATGTAGGAGTAATCAAAGTAAGTTTTAAGGACAAGATCTATGAACAAAATATTCTAACGAACGTTTTATCAATTATTCAATAGTTTGTACAAGTGTTAAGGTCAAGATCTATGAACAAAGTGTTCTAACGAACGTTTTACTAATTATTCAATAGTTTGTGTAGGAGTAATACAAGTAAGTTTTAAGGACAAGATCTATGAACAAAATATTCTAACGAACGTTTTATTCATTATTCAATAGTTTTATGTAGGAGTAATCGAAGTAAGTTTTAAGGACAAGATCTATGAACAAAATATACTAGCGAAGCTTTTATCAATCATTCAATAGTTTATGTGGGAGTAATCAAAGTAAGTTTTAAGGACAAGATCTATGAACAAAATATACTAACGAAGGTTTTATCAATCATTCAATAGTTTATATAAATTTCACTTTTATTTTAACTTATATTTAATAACATCGCTATAATCATTATTGTTGTTGCTTATTGTTCTAATCATCATTTACATATGTACATAGGATAAATGTAAAAGAAAAATTAATATATTTATTTAACACTTGACGATCTTCAAAAATCATATGACTGAAATTTTTATTGACTTGCACCATACCTTCGAAATTACCTTTTAACAATAAACCAAATGTCGAAGAAATTAGCCTAATAAATTAAATTGTGCTACTTGAAGATGTATTTAAAGGGTTGGTTTTCGACTTGGTCGAAGGACAACCCTCTTTCTAACTCTTCTCTTTGCCATATCTTTTGATATAACTTCGAAACTACCTCGATATAACTTAATAATAACAATAAACGAAATGATTATCATCACCTCATTTATCATTAGTACGATACATAAGCCGACGAAATGAACTTTCGACAAAACAAACTTTCGACGAAATGAACTTTCGATGAAATGAACTTTCGACGAAATGATTGTCAGTGAAATAATTTTCGACGAAATGAACGGGACCGATATTATATTAGGTTATTTGCATAAATGACTAATTCTTGTCGATCATTTGTTGCCAAGGTTTTTTTTACTTTAAAGTGGTTTTGCTTAAGTCAAGTGGTTTTAATTACTTTAATCAAATTGTCAAAGTGGCAATATCTTTTAGTTAATTAGTTTAGTTACGTCAATGACTAGTCAAAAGTTTCGTCATCATTACCAATTTTTTAAAATGTCATAGCATAAAATTCATAACCGGGGATTAGAGAGGTTATCAAAAATTGACAGGAATGTCCTTACCAAAACGCTGTTGATAAATTAAAAATACAATCAATTCTGATGATGAGCCTGTTTCATTAATGAATGATTTTTGGACATCAAAGGGCAGGCGTGGTTGCATGGGCATAACTTGTTGTTTGTTGAACTCTAACTTTGAACTTCAAGAAGATTTATCATTACAACATGTACTGTATGTATCATATACACATGCTACAGAGGTAATTTTTAAAAAATACTGCGGGTTGCGTGCATTACGTATACAATTGACGCACCTGGACCACATATTAATATATTAAGATCATTACAACAATAAAGAAATGACAAAAATGAAGATGCACGAGTAATTTATAACTAATTAATGTTTTATCTCAAAATAATTTGACAGATATTCTTTCTGATTCTAATACTTGATTAAAGATATAGATAGGATATAGGTTATTTGTATTTTGTAGGCTTCTAAATGTAATTTTTTAGGTAGTATTAGTATGTAAACTTTGGCCGTAACAAGTTTTTTATTTACTATTAAATATTAAATATGAATGTGATTTTATTTTCTATTACTACACTGTTATCTTGACAAATATCATCACCTAATTTTTAAAGTATTTTTATTGGCAAAAAGAATTGTTTAATAGTGTAAAATCTCTATTGTATAATTTAGATAGTGGGTGCTAAATAATACATTAGGCAAGTATCAAAGGCCATAGCGCAAAGTTCACATAACAAGTAAACACATTCTTTGCGGGTGTAAAACATTTAATTTAACTTTTTCTCTCAAATTTTCATTTGGATATCGAAGTCTTGAAATACAAGTGTAAATTATTACATATCAATAACAGAAGTTTTCACGTTAGGTTTATGTAAATATTTTCAATGAATTGGTTATTATAAATAAAAATGTATCTATTTTATTTTATACCTTGAATGAGAATTTTTGTGCAATCAGAGAGGACCTCGGACAATTATAATTGAACTGGTATTGAGAAAAGTGGATAATAAAAATTGAGTTTTTAAAAAAAATGGCCCAAAAAGGAAACTCACTAGCCATTTTTAGTAAGATATTCTGAGTATTTTTCAAACTTTTTATATATATGTTTTCTTACATACCAGTTCAAATATGATTGTCCGAGGTCCTAATCAGAGAGAATCTGCTACTTGGAGATTTTCACCTAGTACTAGTGATGTGAGCCGACTAAGATAATAATAATAATAAAAATATTTATTTTACGTCTGGAATTTTAGTGCAGAATTCAGCGACATAGACACTTAGTTGAGATGGAACCATCTGAATCACTTAAAATGACAAAAGAAAAAAACATACATTTGCTCAAAAAAAAAAAAAAAACATTCGTAGCAGAATAAAAGATAATAATAAAGAAAACAATACATAGTTATTCGAATTATTACAAATTCGAATGGCTCGTTTTATTTGTTCTATCTGATAAACTTTCAATGCAATGCAATTCGAATGCTCAAATTCATAACAAATAAAACAAATGATTCAAATAAACCTCATTCGAATAAAAACCCTAGTACTATTAATAATAATGACAATAATAACAAACAATAGTAGTAACGATGGCAATAATAGCTTAGTACTACGTTTTTCAACAACTGAGAAAAAAAAAACAAAAAGTATGTTATTTGTCTAGTAAATTATTTGATAAAAAATTTATCCAAGTTCTTGACTGGCTAAGGTTCTTCTACTGGCTGACATCACTAGTTTACTCGGCTAAAGAATTTTATGCAATTCCAATTTCAATTTATGTTTGAATAATTGTTTGTGAATAAATAAGTGGTTATCATTATCACTATCTCCTACTTTGGCTGAAAATAAATAATAATCATTTGGTTTGTATATAGTAATAGTCAATAAATCCTTTTTTCGTAATAATTACTCAAATACTCGCAATAATATTATTATCATTATTGTACAAAAATTTCATAGATCATGAAAACAGAAAAATTCCTATTAGAAGAATAAACAATAATTATTTATTATTATGTAATTATTTGTCATCGTCAGCACAATAATAAAAACAAATACAAAAGTTAAAAAAGATCCGTTTAGGAAAAAGATATATATATATATATATATATATTAATATTTAAGAAATACGTTTGTTTGGTAAATTATTATGCATGTGAAACATGAATTTGTGACTAGCCATTGAATCGAGAATACCAGTTAGGTGCATAGGCATTAACTTTAAGTAGGCCTAGCTGGTTCGATTTTTGAGTTACTAAATGGCAAGTTGGTCCCATGCACTCCAAAAATTTATTTTTTGGATTAATAGTAGCAGGGGCAGTAGTTTTATTTTTTTATTCAATTGTTTGTATTTTATTATTATATTTTACACAATTATACTTTAATAAAAATAAACTTCAACTTGGGGAAAAAAAAGAAAATTTGTGAATTTGTGTTAGTGAATTTGGCATATATTTTCGTCAAATAACATTAATTGTATTTGTTTAATCAAATTGATAATAATCTGTGCAATCATCATAGACACCATTAAAGATGGGAGTCGCAATTAACCGCAATTCAATTTTCATATATCGCAATCGCAACTGTAATTCAATTTTTATATGCCACAATTAATTGAGGAGCCGTATTTAGTCACCATTCTCTTTAATCACTTAACTATGGCTTGTGTCCCTAACCAAAGAATGTAATTATTTTTTAATAACGGTAACATACCTTCAAATATTAATATTGATTCTGAAATTTCCACACTGGGTGCCACGTTGCACATTAGTATTTTCTAAACTTTATATTATATACAATCATGAATTCATTTTTATTATGGCACGGTCACACAAACCTGAAATAAAAATCTTAAAATAGTAAGAGTAATCAAAAGTATCCGGACACCTGTTTTTAGTAATTATACAAAAACGCGCATAATAACTACACATAAAATTTTATCAAAATGTAGCTTAGGTTTTGATGAATATGCATGTAAATTTTGATAATCTCAAAACGTCTAAAAAAATTTTTAATTAAAAAACTCCGAAACTCGACGAAAATGATGATGATCAACAAAATATTTATTTTGTGTTCAAAATATAAATAGAAATAAAACTTTAATATCGAGTTGGCCATCCATCGCTAGAAATGCATGTCTCAATCCTTCTAGGCATGTTTTCTATTAATTTGTAGTAAGTTTCATATGGGGTTCTTGACTACACTTCTTGTAAAGCAGCTTCCAATTCGTTGGCATTTTTGGGTATTGTGTTCACTTATCTAATCGCCTCCCTAGTTCACTCCAAAGATGTTCAATTGGATTAAGATTGTGAAGACCAGTTAGGTACTTTCATGAAGGCTCAAAATTTTTCCTCTTCGTTTTTTGGCATTTTTACATTTTTAAAATTTTGATTTTTATAAATGCGATTTTATTTACTAATTTTATTATAAATTATTTATGCTAGCCAAAATCACAAAATTTTGCATTCATATTCTATATAGATAATATAAGCTACAAATTGACATAAATTTTTATTTTTATTATTATGTAGGATTTTGGGTAAATTCGAGAAACAAAAAATGATATCACGATTTTCGTTTAATTTCGGATTCTTTTAATTAAAATTAGACTTTTAAGAATATAAAAATTTACATCACCAATGATATAAATTTATATAATTATTATTATTATTATTATTATCAGTAAAAATAGGAGTCCGAAAACTTTTGTCTGGGTGTGTACCTAATATGGCTAGTACTGATTGCTTATCAATTATTATTATTCATCTTTTTTCAAAAAACCAAAAAATCTTCTCATGAATTTACTTATAAATACCTCTTGAAAACTTTGATTATGAAACTATAAAATTTTTTAAAAAAAATGCCTGAAGACAGAAATTTAAAAAGATGTAAAGTTAAGAAAGCAAAAACTGAAGCATCGTAAGTGTTATCAGAACACGATTGTTTTTTTACAAGTTTTTTACAAGCCATTAGTTAATATTAATTATTTATAAACTGTTTTTTATTTAATTAGATTTTTTAAATTCCAGGCGCTTTTGAATGAAATATTTCATGCAAATCAACAATAAAATCGAAGATAGCCTGGATCGGCTAATCAGAGCACAAAATAATATAAAACAACTATTTATAAGTTGTTCTATATTAAAAAATATTGACAGAAAGTTATCAGATAACTTCAAACGGGTCTGGGACACTTTACCGACACCCACACAATACGGATTTCAAACAGTATTAAATGACTGTATTTATAAAGATGAAATTTATCAAGATCTGATAGAAATACTTGATAATTGTAGTAAATCAAGTATTGAATTGAAAGAAGCTCCTACGCGATCAACAGAAAAAATATATGGCGATAGAATTTTAACAGTTTTACAGTCCCTGGCGAAAGTAATGACGGTGATAATTTTTTTAAAAACTAAAAATTTTTAATAAGCAACTATCAATAAAATTTTATTTTTAAAACGCCTCTAAGTAAAACATTATGCTTTTAAAAGCTTATAGTATAAAACATTTTCTTCCTTTCTCAATCCCGGTTTGAATCTAATTTGAGCATTAAAAAAAATCGGAACTTTGGCTTTTTTAAGAATTTTTTAAATTTCATTTTTCTATTAAATTTTTTTTTTATTAAGTAAATAAATCTTTATACATTAAATAAAATTATTCGAAAAAATTTTTAATATGTTTTTATATTTTACGCTTTTACGAAAAAGAAAAATCAAAATTTTTTTACACAAATGTAAAGTGCAAGAACACATCAAAAAATTTTCTCTAAACTTCATAAAAATTTTAGGATATGTAGAATTTTTCATTGTGAACAACTTTATTTAATATAAAAAGATCGATTTACTTAATAAAAACTAAGCAAAAATAATGTTTCATTGTACCGCCATTACTTTCGCCGGGAACTGTAAATCAAACGTTACCAAAACATTTAAAATCAATAATTATCAATGAGATTTTTAGCACCAGTGACATTTTTTCGATAATTTAATGAAGAATTGGAGAGGACCAATACCTTTCACAATAAAATTTAAAAACTTTGATGGTTACGACCATTTGATAAAACATTATCAAGAATTAGGATTTTTAAATAAATCAATAAAATTTCATTTTATTTTGCAAATAGAAAATGTTTTTTTATATTAATGATAACTTTGCCACTTGAACTTTTAAGTGAAATTCTTGCATCGTTGTCAACAAACGATGGCACAACATTAATGTTCCAACTTGGTGGAAAATAATAATTAATTGCTTATTAGAAGAAGATAAGGACTTCTTGACTAAAAATTGAATTAAATTCATCGGGAAATTTTTTTAGGGATAAATGTCGAGATACATCATTTATCGATATTTATCTCAATAAAAAAATCGAAAATTAACGAAATAAGATAATTATCGATAATTATCTTACGATTTAGCATCGTCGAAATTAATTACCAAGATAATTAACGATAAAGATAACAATTAACGATAGAGATTATATACGAAATTAATCACTGACAGTGGTCAATATTAACGGGCAATTGGTTGGTCTATGGTTTGGTTTACAATCTCACAATCTTCACCTTCTTTAAATTCATCGTCCCGATGAATTATTTCTTCTCCATCTCCCATTTCTTTTCTTCCTTTTTTCCTTTAGCTCCAAGTCCACTTGACCTTGAATTTCCAATTTCCTTTTGTGTTTGATACGATTCTTTGATCCATCGATTGTCAGATTACTTGCTTATGTCTGTCTTATTCTTGTTATGATGTAATTATGTACTTTCCTTCAGCCACTAGAATTTGCACTTGTACTAGCCGCACTCATAGTACTTAGTTCTTCAGGTATTTTATTGCTGGTTTCCTTATAGAGCTATTACAATTAATTTATTCTTCGTAAATTTTGTTTTTTGTTTTGTTCCCGCAAAATTTGTTCCACGAAACAAAAATTAATTTCTTCGTTTTTTATGTTTCTTCTTCTAGCATCTTTGCTCTTTTTTTAATTCAAACATGGTGTTCTGCTAATGCTCAAAATTTTTTCTTGCTATTTAATTACAGTTATTCTTTATCGGCATTTTACATTTCCTAATTAATTGTAATTTATTTTTCTTTTCTTTATAATGGTCTTTTTTTTTAATTTTTTTCTAGACTTTGTTTTGCAAAACTTTGATCCTATAACGATCACTTGTTTTGACGTTTCTTCCTTCTTGGATTATTGCATTTGTTCTTCCATCAAAGATCCTATTATCCTTTCGGCGTCCATTTCTTTCTTTATTTCCATTCTTTAATTAAAACTTTCCGAATGTATTATTTTTAAATTTTCGTAGGTCCAGCCCTTTTTTTTTTGAACTATTTTCCGAAGACTCATTCTAATTGAACAGGTTTATCTAGTCTTCTGGTTCGTTTGTGCTTTGTTTATATTTTGTTTTGCTAATCATAATGACTTGCAACATTTCAGTAATTGAATTTTCATGTTTATTCATGTTCCGTCTTCTCTCCTAGTACTAGAAGCGTAAACAACATAAGCATACTTGCTTAGATCCATGCATATATTACTAAAGGCCTTTTTTGTTCATCAGAAATTCTTTCAGGACTTAATGATTGATTTCTCATCGTGATAAAATCTTTTTTTCTCGATTTGCACTCGTCAGCCCAAATGAACTTAATCTTCCTGAGACTTCTTCATTAATCGCCACAAGTTTGACAGCTGTATGAATTAGCATTCCCTTCATATCTGCTTTCCTTTTTATTCGCGCATTTTAAAACGGGAATTGCATTTCTTTGCTATAAATGAAAGAAGTAAATATATATAATATGCGTAAAAACAAATGTGAAGATCTACCACTTGTCATCTATTACATCTGAAGAACATATTCCCTCGGGGTGGAGGAAACATAGTTGTTATCTTTAATTCTTCTTCATTTAGACATCTTTTGAAATGGTTCACGTTAGTAATGGTTGAAAGAATACCTTGTAAAAATGAACATTGTGTAAAACTTATGTTAATAAACTTACAATTACCATCAAAGTAACCTTGTAATGCCACAGGATCAGAGAGTTTGAATTATATTGGAAAAATACCGATCTACATTGTTGATGATGCTTTCTTTTGTTAAATTTAACATGCTGATCTATTGAATATTAATTATCATCATCATTTTGTAATTGTCAACAAAACTTACATGAATATTCTGTATTAAAATTCTAAGCATACTAAACCATGTAGTTATTAAGCCTTGAATGCAACGGATAATAAGCAAATAGATGTAGATCAGATTCTTCTTGAGATTTTTTATCATCAATATAGTCACCAACAAATCTTCATTCTCTTCGCATTGTAAGAAAAAGAAAAGAAAATTTCAATTTTGACCAATAGTTAGAATATATAAATGAACTTACTTATTAGTTTCTGGTGTTTTAGATAATTTTGTCATTATTTATGAATCCTCCCCTTCCTCAATGGCAAAATAATAAAAAATGCTTATATGACAAAAACAAAGTTGGCGTACTTTGGGAACTGGATTTTTTTCATAGAAATTTGAATAGGATTTAATAATAACAATAATGCTGATACAATGGCATGATGATTTCTTTAAATATTTGTCATGTATTCACATTTGGATCGTTTTTTAACACAGGAACAGAATGGATGTTTATTGTCTTGTCCGTCCAACTTGTATCTGCAAGGGTGATAAAATTCTTTCAAATGGCGACTTGATAAAATATCATCATTTTTAATTTCTTTGAATTAAACAAAGGATGAAAAATTGCTGCTAAATTCATATACAAATTCATTGATTTTCTTCATATTATGTGAATTGATCTACAAAATATACTATTAATTTCCAAATTTGGTACATAATAAACAATTACATCATTTCTTTTAGTTTTTAAAAAAATTTTTTTTAAAGGAAGGAAATGTCGACAAGTAAAACCACCGTTACCGACAAACAAAAACTCGAACCGATTAAATTAACATCTCACATTAAGAATGCAATTGATATTTTAACGAAATTACCTGATCCCATTCCTAAAAATACTGATATCGCCTCTTATCAACATCCAATCTTGATCGGCTCTCAAGCTGCAAAATATCATGTTCCTAGCTTTCGTGATCCAGTTGATTGGGATATAATTGCCACCCCATCACAAACTAGCAACTGGTTAAATTCTTTGAAAACCAAACATGAGGTCGAACTGGAAATGGATTATTATAAAGATATCTGTATCAAAATTCAAGCAACATGCACTGTTAATGTGAAGGGTATCGAAGATGTATACAATTACGATGTGGAAGTTGTCATTGGTCCCCATGATATGAAAGAAATAATCAATCAAGAAATCGAAATCGGGGTCTGTAATCACGATTCTAGTAGCAAGATGATCATGGATATTTGTTGTGATGATAGAGTTGTCGGAAACACCATCTTTCTTCCACCAACAAATCTTGTCTGTTCAGTAGCTTCTTTGGAAGTTCTTGAAGCATTGAAATCATCACATATCATTTGGCCTTATTATTTTGACAAACACATAGATGATTTACACTCTTTGAGAATATTATTAGGTTGTGGTGATACCAATGTGCCAAAGTCACAACCATTAACAGGCCCATCAAGAAGCATCGATGTTGAAACAATGCTGAAATTGCGCATTAATGAAACAAAAAAAATTCGTGGAATTCCTGGTGCTCACATCAATCTTAATCAGACTAACGAAGAATTTCTAGATCGTGAAGATGATTTAGTTGTAACGAGATTTATAAAACACGATGATATACACGAAATTGTTAAATATGGCGGAAGACCAATTTATGCAGATTTGAAAGTTGATCAAGTAATCAATTAAATTTATAAATTACTATTATATTTATATATAACAATCATAACACTAATCATTCGAAATCAATATGTGCGCACAATTATATATTTAATAGAGCAAAGCATGGATCGAGAAGTCTCTTTTTCAACAAATTGATTATGATACACAATTGAAATGTGTAAAAGAAGAAGCTATGGTCATCTCCTTGGAAAGATATCTTATTCCACAACTCACATCAACACAAGAAAAGGCGTACAATTTGGCTCTATCTCGCATTTGCACCACCTTAACCAAAAATTGGTTTCGTCAATTTGCCATTGACAATTATCCACGTCTGACAAGGTGTGACAAAGATCTGATGCCAATTGCAAAACAAATCAGTGAGGGTCGTCCATTAAACGAAACAATAGCAGAAGAATCAATTGAATTGTATAATAGTTGGGTAAAAGATGCGGAAGATAGATTGATTGTGGAACCTTTACATAGTAGAACTACCGATTTATCATTTAATTTGTCTGATTGGTCATCACAAGGTTATAGAGGAATTAAATTAAAAAGAACAGGAATAGAAATCAGATCACCTGTTGTGGATCCTCATACAAAAATACCTATATCATTCATTTATGCTATTGCTACTTGTGCTTACCGTGGTATATCTGGTGATGATTGCAACCCTGGTTGTGATTGGTGGGGTTGTCTCTCTATACGATTTTCCAAAGATCAAAGGTGAAGTATATATGTTATATGTATTATGATGTTATTGTTGATATATTCATAATAATAACAATAATCGTTAAAATAATTAAATAGCAGTGAAGATGAATCTACGCAAAAAGATGATTTTCCTTTTTTGCTTGATAATGATGATTATTATGGCCGCTCAAGTACTCCTTCAATCAAACCAAATAATATCCTTACTTTTGAAGTTAATGCGTACACTAGTGGTGGAAGTTGGGGAGGTGAGGATATTTGGAGGGAACCGTCTGTTATTGCGAATGATGCTGATAATGTCGCTTCTCAATTGAGAGTCCCTGGATTGAATGGAAATCTTCTTGTTAAATATGTACTAGCACATCTTCAACCTTCCTTAAGAGGTAATGGTGAGGCTCCTTTGAAACATAGAATTGATAAATTGAAAGCGGAAGGAAAAATTAGTTCTAAACCAAAACAACATCTTTGGTATGACTTGTGGGAGTATGCATTAAACGATGGATGGAATGAAGTAATGGATGATGAAGATTATAGCTTTTGAATTCAATTTATAAAAATTTTATTGAAGACGGATTAGGATGATTAAAAAATAAATTGCTTTATTTGTGTGTAATTGAAATTATCGAATAATTAATTGCTTAATAAAATATATTATATAAAATTTAAATTGACATGATTTAAATTCCACATGGCCCAAGACATCAACAATATTAAAATTAAATCCTTTTATTAATCTGTATATATATATATTTCCATATTAACATGCTATACGCGCCTTCTGATTTAGTAATCTTTTTCAGCAATTGATCAAAAAATTAATAACCCTTTACTGTTTAATTAATCGAAGATTATCATTAATTATTGGTTCTTAAAATATAGTAATGGCATGTTGGTCTCAACACAGCACGGAAAAAGATACCAGAGATATCAATTACAAGTTAAAAGATCAGCGAGAAAAAAATAGGAAGGCTATTAGGTGTCTCTGGGAGTAAATCCATTTTACATGCAAAAAAAAAAAAGGACATTTGTCAATTTCTCAAAAATAGCTTCCCCAAAAATCAAATTTAATAAGAGACTGATTTTTCCAACATTTTCTTCAACTCAACATCAACATGTCATGTCGACTTCTCTCTTCCTTTCCCAGCATGATCATATCATTATCAATAGAGACAACATAAAATTACCAAAAAGACATTAATTGACACGATCCGTCTATCTATAATAATTATTGTTTTATTTCATAACCCTTACCAAACACCACACATAAACACTATTTAACGGCACCTGTAGTAAGATCCCCAACTAAAAGAAATAAATTTGGGTTCTTCTGGAGATCAATTGATTATTAAACAGAGATTGGACGGATCGATTTACTAATTTTGAACCAATAAATATTACATTATTATTAGATAAACAAGTAATAGTGATAGTAATAATAATAGTAATAATACTGGTGCCTTAAAAAAGCATAAAATACTTTTTCACCAGTAAACAATAACAAATTTTCCAAAGCAAGAGGAAAATAAAAATGAGTAGTTATTTTGGTCAAAGTAAAAAATCGAATTTTTATTTAATTGTTGTTGGGAAAGAAGAATTTTATTTTGCAAATAAAAATAAAAATAAACCCCCACATCATGAAAACGGGAAGTGTGAGGATCAACCTCACTTTATGGGTATTTATTTATTATACAAACTCCTTGTTCCAAGAACATTTGAAGAATTAGAAGTTGTCAAAGAACCTGTTTCATCCAAAAAATCATCATTTTGATATTTATTTCAATAGATGGATTTTGTGCATCCATTCGCTAAATGTTCTTGCATCAACTATGGACTTCCTTTTTGTTCCAGGTAGATTCATACTAGTGTTGGTTTCCAAAATTAGAGAGTTTCGCAACCGTGCAAAAGTCGAAACTAGTTTTGATTTTTGACTATTGACTTTTGATTTAGTTTTGACATACAACTTTTAATTTTAGTTTTGACTTTTGCCTCTTCAAAATAGTTTTGGCAACCAACACTAATTCATACTTGCCAGAATATCTTTATTAAAATGTGCGTAAACAATGTCCGGAGGTCTTCTAGCTTGACATAATTCAAAACCAATATATTTTTTTTAATTTAGCATTTCAAATTTCAAATTTGATTTATTTCGACTTGGAAACTTTAATTGGTTGAATTCGAAATTATTTTACTTTATTATTAAAAAAAAAAAAAAAGTTATTTTTTTAATGTTTTTTACTCTTATATCGAACACAACATCTACATATATTTCCTCCTCCCATATTCTAACTATTCTCTAATTTGGGGCAATTATTAAATATTACTATCAATTTTATTTCCGTAAACTATTGTTAAGTCTAAGTCTACCAAATTTTTACAACTATGTGCTAAAAATTTACTATCCTATAAATATCTATATATCTATATATTTCCATTGAATTTGCAAAATAAAATGAAAATTTATTATTTCATAATTAACAAATTAATAATAAATTTAAGTCTTGTTTAAAAATCCTAATTCTTGATACTTTTTAATTAAATTGTCATAACCATCAAAGCTTTTAAATTTTATGTTGAGAGGTTTTGTTCCTCTCCAATATAAACTTTACTACATTTTCCCCGCCATAATATTACGTCCATAAATTTTAATATGTAAAAATTGTAATACTTCCGGTGGAAGTGCCTGAATTTTAAGAAATCTAATTAAATAAAAAACAGTTCATAATTAATTAACTAATGGCTTGTAAAAAACTTGTAAAAAAACAATCGTGTTCT
>CAJVPN010001550.1:0-13552 GCA_910592215.1 Entrophospora candida
CATCATTTTTTGGGGATAATAATAAAGATTAAGATCCGATTTTGTTACATGAAAATATTCAAATTTTTCAAAAAAAAGGTGGGGACGGCTGTTCTATTTATATATCTTGGATTGAATAAAATAGACTACTGTCTTGGCCCGAGTTATGTCGTTTTCTATGAAGAAGATGCAATCCCAAACCCGACTTAAAATAATGAATTTTTGTTCTCACGTAACATGGTGCGCGTGATTTGTAACACGAAAACCATAAGCTCGCATTGCGTTCTCAGTTGTGAGCTTGTTACAAATATAGGCATTTATTTAAAAACCAAAGTTATGCGCATAAATTCCAAATAAGGAAAGAAACGGTGTTACGAGTTTCGTGTCGTCTTTTATGTGTGTTAATTATAATTTTAAAACTCAACATCAACATTAACTATTTTTATTGTAAACTATCATATTTTATAGATTCCAAAAAAATGAGTTTAGATATTTAGATTCATCTGATTTCACATTTTATTATAAAATATTATTATTAGTTTAACTAAAATTTCTGGTCCAGACTATTTTTGCAAAAAAGTAGCTTTGACAATAGTTTGGGCTTATCAATATTTTTTATAAGAATAAAGCATAAATAATTTAAAAATAATTTTGCCCATTTCAGTTATTGTAAGATAGCACCTCCTTTTTACAACTGTGTAACAAATGATTTTCAATTGTTTTAAAGTAGAGGGTATATACTATCTTTACTATCTTTCGAGGGTGTTATCTTTCGAGATTTTATGGTATTAATAAAAATAGTTTGGGAAAAATTATTACAAGTTGAACTATTGATATATATACATCATAACAACATTGATTGAAAAATAAAATCCTCGATGTTGCTTAATCCTGTGCGACCTTGTATAAAAGTTAAATCCACATATTGGACGTTATAAGGCCCTCGCCAGGTTTTTCATTTTTTTCAACGCATAAAAGTTAGCAAATCATACTTTCCAGTGTCACACGGAAAATTAGATTACAATATTTAAAATACTGGACTGCAATAGATATAAAAAAACCTCGGCTATTGAGTTAAAGTGTTCAAAAAATTTCAGATATAATTTTCGGCAAACCATCATAATCAGCTATGAAAAACTATTTCGGCATTTCGGATTCGGCAACAATCATTTATTAATGTTAAGGGAGGCTAACATTGCTTAATCCCGATCACATTTCCCAGCAGAAGCCCTCCTTACATCTGAATCGGGTACGCACAGCGCAAGTCACCTAGTCCCATAACTTTCTATGCCACTTCGCCAATTTTGAGAAAATTTTTCCATTAAAAAAATTGATTGGTCATGTGATATTTTCTAGTCATTCCATAAATAGTAAAATCGGCAATAATATATAAATATAACAAGGAAAAAATTGAGGGTAGGAAATCTCTCCAAATTCTATTAACAATAGATTGGAAATAGAGATGATACCAGCTGCAGCTTTTGATGATAGTTGCAGCCACCTTTGCATCATATAAAAATGATTGCAACACACCTCTGCCACTTTGTTTCCTTTTTTGGATTGCGACATGAGCACTTACTATTTGGAAAAACTATATAACATTTTATAACTTGCTTGAGGATGATAATAACCATTGTTCGTTCATATTTAACACACCGATTTTGCCTAAATTATAATAACCTTATGGAAAGAATTGTAATGAAAAAAGAAAATAATATTATTTGACAAGCAATTCTTGTGATTATAATAAAGTTTATTATTTAATTGTTTTATTATGTAATCCTTCAATCTTATCAAAATCACCCTGCATAATCTAATCTCATTTCTATTTTGGGTGAACATTCGTGGGTAAAATTTATATCATCATCGTCATAATTATTACGAAATAAGGTTAATTAATCTTTTTTCTTATTTAAACAACTTGATTTTTTTTTTGTATTTTAACTTTTTTAAAAAAATTCCCAAACTTCATTTTTGCCAATTAATTAATAAATTATAATTGTATTAAACAAATAAAAAATGCTTTCAGAACAAAATTTATCATTACCACCACTTACAATAAATTCATCAAATAATAAGATTACTCATAATCCTGTTTATCAACATAGATTCGAATCAAGAAAAGAAGTTGGAAAATTGTTGGCTAGATTTTTGAAACATTACCATAATGCACCAGATACAAGTAAATTAATTATTATATATATTATATTCACATATTCTCAAATTATATATATATATATATATATATATATATTAATATATATATTTTTTTTTAGTTGTTCTCGCTATTAAACCTTCAGCAACAATTATAGCTCACGAAATAGCAAAAGAATTAAATGTACCATTAGATTTATTTTTAATTCGTTCTTTGAAAATGGATGGAATGACAATTGGAGCTATAACTGACAGAACAGACAAGCCTCTATTAAAGGATCAAATTATTCAGTAATTAATTATATTAATTAATTAATAAACAAACAATTAATAAAATAAAACAAACTAAATACTAAATAAAATAATTTTTTTAGAGGTTGTGATATTTCACAAGAATTAATAGATTCCAAAATTGCAGAGCAGGTAAACATCATAATTAATTAATAGTATGATTGATTACTTGTTGGTTATTATCAACTTTGTTGATAGTTTCTTAAAAATATATATATAGCGTGCTCAACTTCAAATTTTACATCAAGAATGCAATCCACCAAATTTACCTTTACCAAAATCTGAAAATGCAAATATCATTTTGGTAACTGATGGTATTAAAACTGGTCAAGATGCTCGTAACACCATTTCAATTTTAAAAAGTCTAGGTTATAATGGTAAGATTATTTTATCTGGTGGTGTTATTGGTTCTGATGCTCAGGTACTTTACTTTTTGCTTTTTTGTTTGTTGTTCATTTTTAATTTGTTATTATTGATTTATTGATTTATTGATTTATTGATTGATTGATTTATTGATTTATTGATTTATTGATTTATTGATTTATTGATTTTATTTTTAATAAATCAGAAAAGGTTTATGAAAAAAGTTTATAATGTTGTTGCCGTTAAAGCACCACAAATTGTTGGTTCAGTTGGTAATGTATCAATATATCAATTTCATATATAATTATAATTAATCGAAATCCTAATCTAATTGTAATTAATTAACAATTTTAGAATCTTGGTATGAAGACGGCCATGAACATTTAACAAATGCACAGATAAAACAACTTTTAAGTAATAAAAATTAAATCCCGTTTTTTTTTTTTCTAATTAATAATTTTTTTTAAAACAAACTAATTCATTCATAAGGGGGCAAAAATAATCAAATAAATCATGTTTTCATTATATCAAATTTATATGATTTACTTGTAGAACAAGTTATTTATTGAATTCGTGATACAACCAACTATATCGACCTTTGCATATTTCCTTTTCTACTTTTATTGCTGTTTAGCCAAATATTGACAATTTTTTATGACAAGATAAAAAAAAACCTTCTAATTCTTGTCCCATTTTCAGGTGTTAGGTTGTCCATAACATAAAATTGTATTGATCAATTTAATCAAAAGCTTAATTTCGTTACACCTACTGATTATTAGTGTCAGATCGACATAGCCAAGTCCAAATTTGGGTTTCGAAAATGCATCAGTGATTATTATTATTCAAAAAATAAAATCAAATTTTATTTGAAATAATTTTAATTTAATGAATCCGAAAAGTAGAAGATCGCATCATTCATATAATTTTCTATAAAATTTAAGATGAGATAATAATAATATCACAACAACAGGTCAAATGTCGAATTGATTAATGTGAATTTCTATTTAAAAAAGAAAAGATAGTAAAAAAAAGCTTTTGATTGACACATGTATTTCTAGTACTAGTAGAAGATTCAATTAAAACGACATTTTGACTGAATATTTTTTTTACCCACACTTTTTTACCTTTTAGATTGATATTACAATTTTGATTTGTGTAATTTAACTAAAAGTGATGTCAAATAAGTGACGTTTCAATTAGAGTGACGTTTTTGTTATCTGACGAATATCTAATTTTTTCTTTTTCTTCACTTAAAAAAAAATTTTTTTTCGAAAAATATACCTTATTAAAAAAATATAGTTTCTATTGATAATAACATCTTTTTACAAAATAAAATGATTCTCGAAAACAAAATTTTAAGCAACTCTTACACTTTTTTTGAAAATCATAATATCTCACCTGGTAAGAGAAAAAAAGTGATACATATACATATATTTTTATAATTATAATTTTCCCATGGTTTTTCTTATTATTATTATTATTATTGTTATTATTATTATTTAATCCTTTTATTTTTTAGAAGAAATTTTTAAAAGTTTTACAAGAGGTGATGATGCTAACAGCGATATTGAGATGACGAATAACATATATTACCAAAAACAAACTTCAACATCAAAACCGCTTTCATTGCCAATTTATTTCCGCGTCGCTTATATTAACGGTGATGATGATGATTGTGATGGTGAAAAATCAACGATGACAATATCCTGTAAATTTGAAATCTTGAATAAAATATGTAAAAGTATTTCTGATCACGGTCATAATTATAGACCTAACCAAACTGCTTTCAGTGAAAGAAAAAGCTTTCAATTAAAATCTACTAAATACGGAGCAAATTATAGTCATTTTATTTATGAATATGTTTTAATTGATGATAGTGGATCAACAATTTATGAAATAGATCTTACTGATAAATCGTTAAATGATGCTAAAGATTGCTTATTAAAGAATTATTTAAAAGTTGACATTACTACTTCCAACAAAGATGGTGACGGCGATGATGACGGCGGAGATATTAAAAACAACGACAATAATGTTAAAAAAACCATCAATAACAATAATCACCAAAAAAACAACGACAACGTCCAAAATTGGATTGACTTGTGCGTGATCTTAATATCACCAAACTCACCACGACTTTCAAATTTACTTGTCGAAACAATGAAAGAACTACAAAATCATATAAATTTATTTCCAGTAATTATTGGTCTTTGTGATCAAGAGCCAAGCGATAATAATAATTACAACAAAAGATCAGCAATACAACTTTTCCGAATTTTAGAAAACTATCAAATCAATTGTTTTAATTGGCAAGCTAGCAAAAGAAATCAAATAGTAACAGCCAACGAATTTTCATTTTTTGATCCTAACCTTGTTTACAATGATGTTCTAATATTGAAAAATCATGCATTCAAATTCAAAATGAATCACGAATTTAGGAACGTAATAACAAATAATGATCACAGTGATGATGACGATTATGACGACGATGACGACGACGACGACGACGACGACGATTATGACGATTATGACGATAATTATTACGACGACGATGACGATGATTATGACGACGATGTTAGTGAAAATAATGATGAAAATAGTGATTGTAGAGATGGTTATAAATGGGCGAAGAAGACACGAGAAGTCATTTCGATCATAGTAATAATTATTCTTTTCTTCTTGGATCTTACGACAAGCTTGACTAAATATGACTTACTTTTAATTAATAAAAATAGCTATAGTGATTACAATCCTAGTAATATCAGTAATGATATTAATAATAATAATAATAATATGTTAAGAATTAAACTTGAAGAAACCTTTAACGATAGCAATAACAGTAATAGTAACAGTGATAGCGACGTCGGGAATAATTTAGGTTATGTTAATCTTGATATAAAATTTTTAAAGTATAAAGGATCAACTCAATATATTGATCTTTGGCAAATATCCGAAACTGATTTTTTGTTTAATCTTAATGAATCACCATTAACAAAAAAGATTAAAAACAATGAATTTCAAGTTATTCTCTATAATTACAAAGATCAGCAAGTAAGGAAACAAGTTGCCATGGCTGATGAAAATTTATTTTTATTCCGTATTAATTACGATGATTTTAATGATCGCAATGATGAAAAACAACCGAAACAAATACGAGTATCAGCAGATATTGTAGATAGAAAAGGAAATATTCTGAAAGGTTTTAATTTGTTATTGACAAAAGATGAAATTATTTACTTGGATGTTATTGATGGAGTTAATGGCGACGATGATAAGAAAATGGTTGCGGAAGAGAAAAATGATATTAATATTTATAGCTATAAAGGTGGTGGTGTTTCTATTAGTAAAAATCAATATTATTATTATTATTTTAATAATATTTTAGATCAAGTTTTCGATAAAATTCCTCCTATGCTGGAAGATTTTAAAGATTTTATCGATCAAACGATCATACCATTATTAAGCAATTCTCAAGAGACGTTCGTACATATAACAAAAAAAATTGATTTGTGGATGTCCTTTTTTGTTGATTGATAATAATATAAATAATAATCTTTGTACATATTTTTTTACTGTGTTGTTATTTTTTTATAAATAAAATAATTTTTTTTAATACTTTACAATTTAATTATTTTCACAAGGTTTGTTTAATATAATATTTAAGAATGTTCCAAGTCTAAGGCCACCTTTAGCAAGTTGTTGATCGATAACTTGCACTGCATCTTGATAATATCTTCCACCTAAATCTACTTTTGGATTATCATCAATAGCTGCCCAAACCTAATTAATTAAAAAAATTTACAAGTTCGTCTTTACGCGTGTAATATATGTGTAAATAAACAGATAAATAGAGATATAAACTTACCAAAGGACAATTAATTCCATTGGTATCAATTGCCCAAGTAAGTGGACATTTTGTAGTAGCTTTAGCACGTTTTCTTAAATTAAGATTAAGACCTTTTAGTTTTGTCTCTTTACATGAAATCCAAGTTTGTGACACTTTTGCGAAAGTTCCGTTAGTAATTTCATTAGTTAAGTGATTTGCGTATGTTTCAAAATTATCGTTGTAGTCTTTTAATCTTTTTTTAACCTAAAATTGTCAATCAATCAATAAGTCAATTAATAATGCGTTTCTTTCCTAAAGAATCAAAAAAATTATTAAAGATTTTTTTTTTTTACAATATCTCTATCCCAGATTACGTGAAGACTTTTTTAAAAAACATATAAAATTAATTAAATTAGAATGTGATGATAATGGATATTAATATAGTGTAGTTTGACTTTTTACTTTGTAGGACGACCATCAAATGTCACTTTAATACCATTTCCACCTTTAGCACGTCCGCAAACATGAAGTGCTAAAAAACACAATTAATTAATTAACTAATTAATTATTATTAAAGACATTAAAAATAAAAATAAAATTATTACGTTGTGTAATATCACCAAAGAAATGTGATAAAAATCTAAGAGCAATATCTCTAGTATTGATGTCACGGCCATTTTCACAATCCAATTGATCTGTATAATTGGCAATTGCTAATCGTGTAATAATATTATATTATAAACCGTTTAGTAATTAAGAAAAAAAATAAAATAAAATATAATTTTTAGAGGAAAGGGGAAAACCTACCACCAACTATACAAGCACCTCCAGGACAATCGTTCGCCTAAAAAATTGTTATAACGAATTGATTATTGAGGGGAAAAAATAATAAAAATACAAAATACAAACAAATAAACGCGCAAAAAATTTTTTTGGTTTTTTTTTAATTACCTCATCGACAGAACAAACTCTGCCGGGATTATCATGCGTAGTCATATAATGTAAAGGAAAACTCCAATTGTATGGAGATTCTGGTATTTCTTTAATCATATCAGCCCAAAGAGAAGCGAGAGGTAATTTTCCATCAAAAGATGGATCTTGAAACAAGCTGGCAACTCTTTTAGCTATTTCCGGGTTCAAAATATTTTGAGCAATTTTACCAACAATCTTGTGACCATCTTCACCCCAAGCATTTACCATTTGAATGGTGGTAAAATTGGTGATAATAATAAATAGAAAAATCAAAAAAATCGATGAATTTTTCATTTTGAAAAAAAAAACAGGTTATAACAATAATTTTATGATAAAAATAAAAGGATTGAGAAAAATCAGATTATTTATCCTTGAAACCGTATTTGCGACCTAATAATAGAAGATTTGTTTGTAACATGCGATTTTTACACAATTGAACAAATGGTTTTTAAGGTTATGTCACTGATAAAGAAATTACATGGTGATTATTGCGGAAAATAATTGCGCAAACAATCATTTTATATTAACGTTAACGTTAATAATGACCTTATGAATATGTTAAAGCAAATGAAGAAAAACGTAATAAGCATGAAGAACATGGAGAGGCTGATTTAAGCGAATATTTGTTGCAATAGTAATAATAGAGATTGCTATCATGAAAAGAAAATTATCTATTCAAACGAACAAGACTAAATTGTATGAATAAGAAATGCGAGGAAAAAGTTTATAATAAAAAAATATTCCAACTTAAACTGCTAGTTATGTGGGATAATAATAATGGAGTAGGTTTTGGTAAGGTCACTACTACTGTATTCTACAAGTTGTTTCTTTGAAAAAAAAGTGATTTTTTTTTTGCTTTCAGTTTATCACGTTTACACAAAAAATGTGCTACGGTTTAACAATAAACAAAACAAAAAAAACAAGTATATATATGTGTCGTACGAACATCAATTCAAATATTATTGTAATTTCCTGATTAGAGAGTTTTTAGGGTATTTAGGATAATGATAAAAATGGTAAAATGATAATAGTTGTACGCCCGATATATATAATAGAGAGAGAAATTAATTATAAAAAAATGAATCGGGACAAAAGTAAAGTTCGTTATAGAGAGTGAGCTGTATGTAACAAACGATAAATCAAAAATTCCAACTTGGATACAAAAATGAAAGAATAATTATTTGTTTTTAACAATATCTAAACCAATAATCAACCATTCATTACTAATTAATATTAATTGGTCAGAAAATATTCCCATGTCAAGTTTCTCAAAAAACAACTCATCTTAATTCTTCAAAAGTTTTTCAATTTATTTTGAGTGAATGAGCGAGGAACAAGTGTATTTTATCGTTTCATCAAATATCATTTACAACTCATTCTATTTGCAATGGAATAAATGAATTATTGTTAATTAGAATATTGTATATATGAATAAAAAAATGCCTTTTTTGATTGGTTTCCATCACAAATATCAGTAATATCTTATCTGATTACTTAGTATTAAACCAATAC
Organism: Entrophospora candida; assembly: GCA_910592215.1. Classification (NCBI taxonomy): domain Eukaryota; kingdom Fungi; phylum Glomeromycota; class Glomeromycetes; order Entrophosporales; family Entrophosporaceae; genus Entrophospora; species Entrophospora candida. The sequence continues at coordinate 9,098 of CAJVPN010001550.1, forward strand.
TCCAATATTAATCAATCAGCATATTATGTATACTGTATATTATAAATTATTACTTTGAAATATGTTTCCCGTGATCATTCTTTCCAACGTTAAATAATTAAAAATATCACAAGAAACATTGCATGCTTTTGATGACGGTTGTGATTATTCGTCGAGATTTTCTTCCGTTGTTTTTCCTCTGATTATTGTCTGAGATTTTGAGATCGCTGTTATCCATATTTATTATTATTATTATTATATTACACGCTTGTTTGGTTTTAAGAAAAAGAAAAAATTCACACATAATATAATAATAAAATATGAAAATTATTATACAAAAAAGGTTTGTAAATACAGGGCCGTGGCCTTAAATTTTTAATTACCGAAAAAGAGGAACTTTTGTTTATTTAATGTTATTTGAATATGCATTTTTGTATAGTAGCAATACCGTTTACAAAACCCCACCATTATTTATTCCAATTGATTTCTGTCGATTCTTCATTTTTTTAAACCCGTCAATTTTCGTCATATTAATAAATGTCCCGCTTTGAGATCCGAATTTTTCAAATAAATTGGTTGGCTTCATTTATTTTAGTCATTAGGTTGAATATTCCGTAAAGATAGGTCCTATATACTACTACCTTTACCAGGGATGTCTTCTTCTGCCATGCTTCCTCTCTTTACTTAATATCTGGTTGACATCGAACTATTGTATATTCGTTGTTCCATAAAAACAGGCACATACACTGTCAATGCCAAATGATGTTCTGAGAAATAATATTTCTTCAAGACAAGAGACCTAAATGGTTAATTTAATACACTAAATATTTTCTTGAGAAAGCAACTAGCGCATACTCAATAAATAGTGATAATAAGGAAAAATAAAAACATTTATTATTTTTAAAGCGGAGTTAAGTTTGTTGATTAATTATAATGAAAGAAGAAATTATTTGTTCCCCCAATAGAATGATGATGATTCACATGGATAAGATTTTTCAAATATCGAATACTCTTTCATTGTGTAATTAATTGACTTTTAAATTATGTTGGTTGTATCCTTTGAATTATAATTAATTATCTTTGGCGAAGAATTTTTTTTTTTTTTTTTGACAAAAGACCGAGTTTAAAATTCTATATTTAATATTTATTACTTGTTTGGCGTACAATTAGGACCAGCCTTGGCTCGCCTTTAATATTGGGAAATAAAAATAGGGTCTGTGTGATCCGGACTCTTGTTAAAAGAACCCAATTCGAAAATATACTATCATTCGAACGTGTAATTTGTATTATGTTGCACAATATATAATATCTTAAAAAAAAATCAACGACAATAGATGATAAAAATAATGTCCTCTAAATCTCCATTTACAATTTCAACCAATAAAGAAAAATCAATGGTAGATAATTTAAAAGAAATTTTAATAGAATATGAAGCCACCATAAAACAATTTTTTGCATCTATTGCGTCGTCAACTGCTGAAGGAAAATCGCAGACTGAACATACGCCGGTAAAATTAATGAAAAATATTGTTGAATTAGATAAAAAGATGCAAAAAAGTCTTGATCAAAGTAAGGTGTGGTGATTGTATGTATATGTGTGTGTGTATATTATTGTTATTGTTATTATTATTTCTAGTGACAAAAAATAACTATTAAAAAAATAAAAGTTGAAGAACATCAGAAAGTTCATAATGAAATATTGCAAGTAGAAAATGAACTTGAATTAGAGAATAATGCAATATTGGAATTGGTAAATGCTTTGAAAGAAGGAAAAAAAGAATTTGAGTCGAGTTTAGAAAATGCTGATACAACAATTCAAGCAATTAATTTTGCCAATAAATGTATGTATTATTACAGGAATAATATTACTACTACTATTAGGAAAAATTAATTAATATATTTAATTTACTTTATTAGCACCAGTTACAGCAGATGAAATCTTAAAATATGCAGCCAAACTTAGTAAATATACATCAGCACCATCAAGTTTTAATAACCAAAATGCTAATATTCCACTTCAGCCCCCATATCCTGATGAAACTCTTATGCGTGCTGGATTATTATTTAGACAATATGATGATGGTGAAAGTAAGATTTTGGAATTATTTCTTTTTTTTTTTTGAAAAAGCTTTCATTATTAAAATATAAATTAAAATAATATATATATATATAGAAGATTTTATGAATATAACAGATATTCATCAGAATCAACTTGAAGTCGAAGAATTTGATTCAATGGATGTTCATAAAAACATCAATAATAGTAATAATAACCCAATGATTGTCAACGAAACAACAGCATCATCATATTTACAAACTAATCAAATTGAACAACAATATAATTTGGATCTAAATCCTGATCTTGAATAATAAAACATCTAGATGTGTGTGTGTGTGTGTATTTGTGTGTGTGAGAAGAGGGAGCATGTGTATATATTTATCTGTGTATGAATGTTGCTTTGTATATTTTTTTTTTGGTCAGCAATAATAATAAAATTTTTTTTTGAAAATTCATTCATCAATTCATTTATTATTCACTACTAATATATTATTTTTTATCACATCAAATTAAATATAGAATAATATTATTCCTTAAAATAAAATCAAAACATCTATCAAAAATAACTCTTTTTTATTTATTAATTTAATCAATGCTTTAAAAAAATCCTTTTCAAAGGTTGATTAACAATAATAACTAAAAAAAAACAAATAAAAAAAACAATGTTAATTTCTTTCTATACATTTGTATTTAATATCTACATATATATATGATATGATTGATCAATCATAATGCCTTGTTATCAACAACATCAACATTCGTAGACGTGGTAGTTGTGGCAGTTGGATTGTCAGGTTCAGTTGTTTGTTCAGTTAAATATTTTTGTTTGTAAAACTTTTCCCGTTTAAATAGTAAAATATGTGGTTCAGGTGCTAATAATATATGATGATAACATATTATTAATATTATATTTTATGATATGCTATTATTGCTACCATTAATATTTGATTGGTATTATTACCATGAATCAAATAATGTTCCCATCCTTTTGATTGTTTTATACCAAGACTTCGCCATTCATCATCTGTCAAGAGCCTATTATGTGGCATATATTGAGCAATTTGTCTAGGTAAAGTAACATGTCTATATTTATAACATGATATATTTATTAGTGAAAAGTCATTTTATGATCTTTTAAAATTACATAATAATAATAAATATTATTATTATTATGATTAGCATTATAATCTAAATAATGGAAATAAAAATAAAAATATACCTGTATTCAGAATGTTCATCTAAAAAAAATTTTTTTTAATAAAGATAAAATTGATGCAACATATATATACACATACACACATAGATACACGTAAATATTAATGAACAAACCATAATATGTGTGAGAATAGCTGATGTTATCTTCATACTGTTCAATTGTGTATTTTCTTAACTCTTCATATGTAGTAAATTGATGTTGAATTTGTTTATCGGGTTGACTCCTAATAATATCATAATAATAAAATTTGGTTGATTGTTTTTTACAAACAATTTAGTTTTTGATTATCATAATATTTTAATAGTAACAGTAAAAATAATAGTAGTAATAAATAATAATAGAATAATAAGCATAGTAATAGTAGATTTGTTAAGGCTAACTAACCAATCTCTTTGTTGTGGTTGTTGCTGTTGTTGTGGTTGCTGAGGGTTTTCGACTTGCATGACAACAAGAAAGACTAAATATTTTGAGATCACAGACAAAAAAAATATAGTGCGCGCGGTCTAAAGACCTTCTAAATTTTTAAAATATAGAAGCTACTTTCTGTCTCACCTTTTAAAAAATAGTTCTGTTAGTTTTAGTTGATAGAATAGGTTTCTCGTAACTTTAATATGACAACAGATTTTCTCAAAATTGTTTATTGTATAATTCTATATACTATTCTCTTTTTAGTAGATGTATGTGTTTTTGAGGAATTTGGCCTCGAGTATCATTACTAAATTTAGAATAATTACGAAAATCATATTTAAATTTGGAGGTATCGAATCAGTTTAACTGTTATATCAACATTAATAACAAATTTATATAGGGAACTATCTATGTTTGAATGTCAGGTGCTAAACCTTAATGCCTTTACTGGGCCTGATTTAGTGGGTAACGGTGAAAGGTTGGTTTCATGGTGAACTTATTAGTTTACTAGGAGGCAGTCATTTTCTTTTTTGTGTAACTCATGTATATAGGGAAACACAGTATGTTTTCATTTAAAATCATGTTTTAATGTTCAACTCAGTCAATTAATCTATGGGAGCAAGGCTTTCTCTGCAGAAGTGTGCGAGGGGAACAAGGATGGATATTTTTTTAAATACTTGTAACAAACAATTATCGTGCTGTAAAATAGTAAATATTGGATCACGGGAAACGAACATATAAATCGGAAATGATTTACATGTGTTACGAAGTGAAAATTCGGAAATGATTATCA
>CAJVPN010001551.1:0-13552 GCA_910592215.1 Entrophospora candida
AGAGTAAAAGTCATGTTATTTGTAATACCCCAAGAGGTATAAAAAGACTTGGTTTTAGACCAAGTCAGAATCATCATTTTCATAACAATCTTTTAATTATTGATCTAATAATTAATACTTCCTAATACACTGTAATAATATTATTATTATCACTAATAAAGCACATAACATATTTTACCCTAAAGATAATAATCTCTAATTAATTAAAAACCACAAAGGGGGAAACCTTTGCTGCATCTAGCAAGTAACCAACATTTTAACTAGTAAAACACATCCTTTGGGATATACTTATATATATAGAACCTAGGGACCCTTTTATCCAGAAGGATAAAAGTTATTTTATCACTAATCTTTGACTGTAAGTCAGCATGTTGAGCTATAAATAACCTATTAAATAGGAAACTCAGATTGCACACTCGCAATATATATAATTTATTTTAATGTGTGACATAAGAAAATGATTGTCACTGTAAAAAATTTATCCTTTCAGTTGTTATGAAAAATCACATGACTACACTCTACCCTTAAGGAAAAAAAGCTGAAGTGTGATTCAATCTAATTTAATTATTTTAAAAAACACCACTTGAAGCTTTGCACCCAAAATGGAATCAATGTCTTCATCAAAACATTGGAAATAATAAGTTTTTTCAATTCTTGATTTTCATGAAATATTTGCTTCCTATAAAGATCATCTTATAAGTAGCCCCCTGCCCTTTCAATATCTACCACTAAATCTGCAAGAGGACAGGATTAGTGACATGAAAATATGAAAAAGTACAGGCACAGAAGTGGGACAAGGCACACTGTCCCCTGTCCTTTTTGAGTTTTCCAAGTAAAAAATTGAAAAGGGCAGGGGGCAGGTTTTCTGTGCCGCACCTGTCTCTCAGCTTTTTTCACATAATTTCTTGAAAAGGACAAGAAATTACAATAAAGATGATAATTTTCATATTGTTAGGTAGGAGAGCAGTTGATTGATGATAATAAAAAGAAATTAATTTCCAAGTTGAAACTTGTTAATATTTCCTTTATTGAATTCAGGTCACTTATGTACATTCAATTAATTATAGTTTCATAATATACCATAAATGGAAATAAAATATTTAATAAATAACAAGATATCTTCATCTTGCAATGCTATCATCAAGAATTGTTTCCAAAGGAGAGTGCAAAGTTTCCCACAAGAGGTTGCAATCAAAATTTAATTAATTATCTATATTAAGAATTAAGGCTCCAAACAGATCAGATCCAGTTTTTTAAAATATTGTATCTGATCTGATCTGATCTGATCTGATCTGGTTTTGACCTGATCTGTCTGGAGCCTTATTAAGAATAAAATCATGCATTTAATATTAATAGAATTTCTAACCTATTTTGTTATAAAAATGTGGCTCAATTTTTAGCATATTAGAAATTAAACAATTGATTTATATTCTTCTCTTTATAGTAATGGTGGAAAAAAAATATAATTGGTGACACATACTTTTTCTTTTATTTTTTAAAAAGACTTGGTCAACTTTTAACAGTGAAAAGATTACTTATAATTATTCTGCCTTTTCAGTAGTAATGAAATAATAAATAGTAGGATAAAAAAAATTTACTTAATTCATTTGACATAATATTTTTTTTCCATATTCTTTATTATATTAATTTCATTAAATATTTATGAAATATTTTCATTGTTAAGAACCAATTAAATTTTTTAAAAGCATGAAGGAAAAATACTTTATTATAACTAAAAAAAATATCAAATTAATTAAATCTTTTTTGATTTCTTTATCATACTAATTTCATTACTACTAAATAAACAGAATGATTTATAAATAATCTCTTCATTATAAAGAAATTGGAAAGGTTTAATTGAATTTTTTTGACAATGATAAATTATTTTGTTTTTTTAGTAGTAATGAAGAAATCAAAAAAGAGTTAATTGTGGCTGAAGTTAATAACAAATATACTTTAATTAGTAGTAATGATTCAAACAAAGAGAAGAAAACAAATGATCAATCAAAAATAAACAATCTAAGAGGTAATTTGTATTGATTTGTCTGTTATTTACATAAAAATCATTTTAAAAACTAGAATGACACTGAAGTTTGTTGGAATAAAAGAATAAAAGGTAAATAATAACAGAAAACAATAATTATCACTTCTGATGATTGCTAATTATTTGTTTATTACTTTTGTTTATATTTTTTCTATTAATAAAAATAAAGGCTTTTCAAGAAATGTGAAAAAATGCTGAGGGACAGGTACAGCACAGAAAACCTGCCCCCTGTCCTTTTCAATTTTTTACTCGGAAAACTCAAAAAGGACAGGTACAGTGTGCCTTGTCCCACTTCTGCGCCACAACCGTTCCATTTTCCCTGTACTTTATCCATATTTCATGTGGGTCAACTATCCCAAGTCCTGTCCTTTTGCAGATTTAGTGGGTAAATATTGAAAAGGACAGGAGACAGGGAACCAGCCACTGCACACAAATAAATATATTATTGTAAGAATTTTCTAAGAAATTTGTAAACAAATAAATTGGTATTTGTAACTAAATTAAAAAGTCCTTGATTATTAATCAATTAGTTTATCAATTTTTGAATTTACAACTTAAAGTAATTTTTGTTTTGAGTTTTGGATAATATACAGTATATACATGGGATGGTAATTGTTTTGCCAAAAACGTAATACGTAATTACGAAATTATTTACGAAATTAATTACGGGTGACGAACAACGAAATGACGAAATTAAATGACACCTATTATTTATGGGAGAACCAATCAAAATCATTTTGATCATTATAAGGAAATTAAAACTTACGCCGGGATCAAAATTGACAAGCAATGGAAAATTTTGATAACAAATGGTAATTAATTATTATTATGTTAATTACGAATTACGTATTTACGGTAATTAGCTAATTATCATCTCATGTATAATAAGTGCTTACTATCATTGGGCGTCCTCAGGAATTAAAATCTGATTAGATTAAGATTAATAAAATATTTGATAATTTCTGAGGACGCCCATTGATTTTCTTAATTTCCTATTTTATTAAGAATTTCAACTTCTTTCCTTTTTAGAATAGAGCAAAGTATTTTTTTTGGTAAATAATCAAATAATCTCTTATTTAATTAAAACTTACCGTTGTTTCTAAAAAAAATAAGCTCGATAAAAGATGCATCCCTATAACAGATTGAAAAAATTACCGATCGTGTCATAAAGGTTCATATATTTTTTTTTTGGATCACACTCAATAGTTGAAAACGAAATGTATTTAGAATTACACATCTCATCATATGTCAATGGTCTCCCAAGAATTTTACTACTTGGAACAAGAATATATTTCCTTTCACCGCTTCTTCTGCAACACTGCAAGCAATATCAATGCAGATGGATTATACAACAATGATAATAATCAACATGTGCCCTTTGCAATGACAACAGCCAAATGGTTAAAAAACAACTTAAAAAGTAAGTTTCTTTAATAAAAGAGAATCATTAAATTTTCACCTCGATTTGTTAAAAATATTGATAACGTATTTTTACTATTTTTTGCAAAAAATCGGGAGATTATGGATAAACAAGGAAAAACTTGCACAATGAAAAATAACAGTATATAAGGTACACGCAAACAGGTTCATAGTTTATTAATTATTATTTTTTACATAAAATCGTCGAATAAATACCAATAATAATAATATATATTATCAAACACGTCATTACCAATATTTAGAATCGGGAACTTGCTGTTTTACATGTACATGTTTTGTAAAATTGAAAACATTGAAATCTTTAAAGAATACATACCTGATACGGCAATTTTACTTGAATATTTAGTAAAATGGTCCAAATTTGATTGAAGCACGAACAAACACTCAGCAGCAAAGTAATATGATGCACCGTACTATCTGGATTGAGGATGTGTACTTCTTATTATATTCTCTCATTACTCGGCTAATAGTAATCGCAAATTTCTTTTATATCAATATCAGATCATCCGATCATTTTTCACAAATCAATCTTGTCTTGTGTTATATATATGTATATGTGTAAGATGCAAATATTGTTATGTGTTTCAAGGTGTCCCACTCTCACTCTAACCATCACTTCATCATTTATATTATCGCGTCGTTGTTTTATATTTATCCTTGAAAAAAAAAAAAAAAGGCCATAATGTTAGTAATTCAAAGACAATCATGATTATGAATGAAAAAATAAACTTGCACGAGTCTTTAGTTATAAATATATCTATGAGTAATGAATGTTGATTATATTATAATGATGTGAATGATGGTGATGATGTAACTATAACGATAACTATATAATATTGTACGATGAATTTATTTATGATGATGAGTGATTATAACGATGATAAATACTGATGATATATTATATTACGATGTACTTATTATGATGAGCTATGATAAGTTATGATATACTATTAATATTAATGACGAATTATCATTATGATGACGATTATGTATTTATATAACTATATAATATGCAAATTATAAATTATTAGTGTAATTAATATGTATATATAATTATTAGCATTTCTATTAGTATTATATATTTAGTATTAAAATTATGCTAGCATTAATTTAAATTCTAAATATTATTATAACTACTATTATTAATTCAAAATAATACTACTGTATTATTTTATTAAGATATTAATTAAATAAATATAAATACTTTTATTGCTGTGTTGAAATTATTTAAAATTGCTGGAAATAAATGTTGAAATTAATGTTGAAAATATGTTAAAGACTAGAAACTAAAATTAAAACCTAAAACTAAAAACCCTAAACTATGCCCTAAAAATAAATTAATACTAAAACTAATACAACTAAAACTAAAACTAAAACTATAATCCCTAAAACTTATTATTACATATCAGATATTCTAAACTATTCGCTACATTGTTAATGTTACTATTTCTTTGCCAAGTTAAGCTAAAGCTAAGCCACTATTAATAATCATTGTCATTAAAATCTATTTACAATTGTATCCTAAAATCCTAATCTTAAAAAATTGCTATCTGTTGAAAAGAAATTACTATTTAGAGTATGATATGTAATATAAACCTAAAATTAAAATAGAATATCTCTCATTACTGGAGAAAAAAAAATTTGTTTGATATATACAAAAAAAGTCTGTTGATTGTTTTTCAATGTTCATTATAAAAAAAAAAAAATAATGTTGTTGATTGATATTATTATTGTAGAACTCTCTCTACTGTACGCATTTTAAATGATTATGATGTTGTTATGATGTTGTGTAATTTGTTGCGATGTTGTAATTAATTATAAATGCATCTTTCGGTTATCAATCCTTGCAAGAAGATAATAATAATAATAATATTGATGATAATGATGATGTTTTTGTTGGAAATGATGGCGGGAAATGAAGAAAATTAACGAATATGATTAATTATTCTTTCTTCAAAAATTTTTAAAAAATGAATATAAATGAATAAATAAAAATTATTTCATAATAATAATAAAAAATTCAAAAATTGAAAATAAAATAAAGTAAAAACCCGATAATTCAATAATTTGGAATTGTGATGTGTGTTAAAAGAACATATTGGTATTGTGAGTTTGTATGAAAGAACATATTGGTATTGTGAGTTTGTGTGAAATAACATATATTGGTATTGTGTGAGTTTGTATGAGGAGTGATTTTGTGAATCTTATTCCGACTGTTGAGCAATCATCCATTGAAGATAACTGTTTTGATTAGAAAGATCTTCAACCAGAACATTTGGAAATTCAAAACAACAATAATTGTTATTAAAAGCATCAATATAAGGGAAATTCAAATGGGTAGATTCAAAGAAAAAATTAATACCATTTGTTCCATTATCAGAAGCCATATAATTGGCATTAGCATCATTATTATCGATGATAGTATCAATATTATTATCTTCTTTTAAGTATGCACTATATTCATCAACCTTTTGTGAATTCATAGCTGGAGATACGAATTCATCTGTATCAAATGGTTCGTTAGACGAAAGACCTGGAAATTGGTAAGTAAAATCATTAGACGGTGGTGATGGAAAATAAGAAGTAGAATAAATATTATTATGTACAGTATTAGAATGTAAATTTTCAAGTGGAAAATTATTTGAAGGAAGGGGTGAAGTAGGTGAATTAATTGCTGATGAATTTGCGGATGACAAAGGTGTGGGTGTATTTATACTATTATCAGTGATAATTTTCTCTTGAATTGTGTTTGTTAAATTTGTTGTTGAAGTTATTGTTGAAGGTATGTTAATAGTTGGTTTTGTAGTTGTTGTTGTTGTTGTTGTTGTTGTTGTTGTCGTATTATTAGAAAGTTTGTTTTTGTTGTTGTTGTTGTTATTATTAGAAGTATTATTATTTTCGTTATTTGGTTTACTGCGACGTGGATTTTTATTTTGACGTTTCTTGTTAGGAACAGATGAAGCCCATTCGTGATATAATGATGCAGCCCGAGTAGCAATACTTTCATATTCTTGTTTTTGATGTTTATCTAATGATTTCCAAGCATCACGCGCCCACCCGGAAACATTTTTCATTGGATATCTTTGACCACGTCTGTGTAATGCATCAAGGTACTTCTTTCTAAATAAAATGAATGCATTTGGTGGTTTTCTTCGGTTGGATGGTACTCGGGTAGTGTTGTTGCAATTGCGAAGAATTTTAGAACCAAGTTCTTCTTCATTAAAAACAGGTGGAAATTCGATTTTTAAATCTTCTGGAGGATAATTTGGAGTATTTCTTTGTTGTGTAGCATCAACTTCGATGAAAACATATTCTCTTCTTGATGATGATGACGACGACATTTTTATGTATTTAAAAAATAGTATTTATTAATATATTGAATATGTGTATTTTTAAAAGTGATTATATATAATATAAAATTTAATTTAATTTAATTTTTTTAATTATTCGTTTAACAAATTATTATTAAGGTAAGGTAAATATTGAAAAATACGAGATTTATAAAAATTATTTTATTCAAATATCAAATTGGTTTTTTTTTTTTCGACTGATTTTTTTGATAATATTGATTTTTTGTAAAAAAAAAAAAAAATAAATATTTTCTTTCTCAACAATAATAATTATTTTTTTTATTATTATTAAAAAGGTGAAGAAAAAAAACGAGAAGATTTAGGCGTCTCTCTTTTTATATTGGTTTTCAATTTGTAATCTACAAAATATTTTCTAAATTTGAATTTGTGCATAACTAAAAAATGAATACAACGAAATTTTTTAGTTTATAATATTCGGATAATTTTTTATTGTTTATTTTAAACAATGAAAAAATCCCGATTCCAAAAAAGTTATTCTAAAAACAATAAGACAAAGAAATTGCATGCATTAATAATAATTATGTATTTTTGTAACGTAATAATAATTGTTTTATTCTCCTTTCGAACAATATTAAAAAATTTTGTGATACGTTGATTATTTAAAAAAAGCGCATTATTAAGGGAAATTTACAATAAAATTTGCCGCTATTTTGAATTAAAATATCCGAACATTATTTTTTTTTTTTCCCCTTAAAACGATTTATGCATTTTGTTTTACCATTCGGTTTGGAGAATCCTGAAGTTAAACTTGTTTACATTACATTGATTTTTTAGCTTTTAATTACGAGTTTTAATATTTTATAAAGTTTATTAAAATTAATTGTACATCACAAGCAAATATATTATTAATTTTATAATTTAATAAACTTAAAATCAAAACTATTTTCCGGATTTTCTATTTTTACAAAAAATTCTCCTAATGATAAATAATTTTTGACATACATGTTAAATTATTATTTTGAAAAACCTTAAAATTTTGACGTTTTTTTTGGGTGTTAAAATCTTTGAATTTAAGCCATAATTGGCACTCTGAGTCAAAGAAAATTAATAAATTCCCCAAATATTAGAAGCAAGTTTAGAAAAATGTACACGATGTTGATTGATATAAATACGATAATAAACAATTGAATCGGTCGCATAAACAAATGATTTAATATTAAAAAAGATCGTTGGGAATTTAATCGATTTTGAAATTTTGAAAAAAACTTTTTTTCCCCATGAAAACCTGAATTTTTAAAATACAAAAGATTTTATCACGATTTCATTACAATAGCGAAGAATCTTTTGATGTAGATTTTGGATCGTAATCTTTTTTTTTTTTTAATACTTGTGAAAAAAAGTTGACAATTATTGTTATCATCATCATTACTATTATTGAGCAAATTTGACCTTATTAAGAATCAAGATTATCACTTCTTTTTTTATTCGTTATTACTATTATTATCGTTAATTATTATTAAACATCTAATTGATGTACATTGCATTCCTCCTTAATCCAAGAAAATTTTTCTTTTTTAGCAAATCAATAGATTCAAAAAAGGAAACTTTATTTATAATTAAAACTTTAAATTTTTAATAGTTAAAGCTTTTTTGCATATCAAAAGATAGGCTGCATATTATATCAATAAAGCTTAATGTAGAAATTGACTATGAACTTAAATTTTTTAAAAATTTACTAGCATAAATACACACGCACGTTAAAAAAACATATAATCTTTAAGAAATTAAAAAATGAATATCTTTATGAATTTTATAAAAAGTCGAGCAAGCAAGGGAATCGACCAAGACTTGATGAAAACAGGTTTATATTGCAAATTCTTGATGGGTAAATTGCTTGGATGTTTCATTTCTTATTTCACGTTACACAACAAAAAAACTTTAGTTCGTTATAGAAAGAGTAGTTTCGTTAATTCGAGTATTGTTGTTATTTTATTTATTAGATAAATATAGATAAATTAAACGCAAATTTTCGTGTTGCACAGATGGTATATATATATAACGAAGTATTCGTAAGAATCATTATATCAAGTTATAGCTGTATTCCTATTTAAGTAATGGTTTGATTTCCTTACTACGTCATATTGTTCTGCATAAATCCACACAATCCAAATTTAGAAATTAATTAAAATTTAAAACTTTAACGTAAATTGTAACATTATCATTATTCATTCATTCATTCATTCATTCATTCTACTCAACTCATTTTGTTCAGCTGAAAAAAACATTAACACAAAAAAATGAAATATGAATAGTTATGCATTTAGTAATCTTTCTACAAAAGACCTATGTATTATATGGACGTTATAATTTTAGCAATTTGTATCACGTTTTTATAACAAAGTATAATAATAAGTCTTACATAGACAACCTACAAGGTATCGAAAGCGACTCTTGTTATGCTTCCGTAATAATCTTTGTCAATGGTGGATTTAAAATCTGTACGTCTAAGGGTTTTTGAGGGCTCGGATTTTGTTTGATGAGTACACAATATTCAATGTAGACCATCTGCCGCCTTTTACAAAGAATATTATGGAATAAACAACTTTTAAATTAGTGGTGTGATTGATTTTCTAAACCATCTTTTTTATCCATGTCATGTGTTTGAAATTCACAAGATTACGAATTTTCTTGTAGATCCGAAGCGTGCGTTGAAGCTTATAATACCTTTTACGCTTATTTTGCTTTGGCATAAATAGATTACCTTTTACTTTAGTTTCTAAGCATAAGTAATACTCGGCCATGAAAATTCTCACTCTGGATCAAGAGAAATGATGTTGATGCCTCTATTCAACTACGGGCCTTGGTTATTTCAAATGGCGTAAAATTCGCCAATATGGTTCAAGGTGAGATGACAGCCATATTTTATTTTCAATACCTTTGAGGAATGAATAATGACAACTTTCTCTTCCCAATCATGATGATCGACTGTCTAATACTATAAGAGGGATAAAAAACTCATTTGAGATAGGGGTTTTCAGTATTAACTACCGCCAAACATTTGTCATATGTCCAGCGAGCATTACCAATTCATTTAATATGGTTTGTTTTTCCTCCGAATTAGGTTAAAGTCTGATTTTAACGGCAGTAAATATATAGGGGAAAATTCATAGTTGCAGAACACTAGATTCAGTAAAAGGAAGGGCCATAAAAAAATTAGCAATTTTGTGATGATATCAAAATTTTTACTACCATTCACAAAAAGATTGTCAATTAAACTCTTTTATATATCATCTGGTAAAAGGGGAATAAGATTTAAATCATCAGGTTAGTTTAGTTAAATCAACTGTAACTGTAACCCATGGCCCAAGAGCTAATATTTTTAAAAAGCCATCCCTTGTCTTCATTTCTGAAGGCAAGTAAGCTTCAATGATTTACTGATGGTTTTTAAAGGTAACCAACGTCAGTTTGCTCTCACCCCAGAGTGACTTAAAAATTCTTACGTTTGAAGAAGAAGTTTGGTTGTGATAACGAGTCACAGACAACTAAAGAAGATTGAATCTAATTTTTAAAGATAAATTTAAATTTGTTGTCGAAAATCAAAAAAAAACTAACTCTCTTACAACTACAACTACATCCTCGTTATAATAAATAATAACTAATAATTAATTTTTTATTTGAAATGTTCTATTTTTTAATAATAAAAATTCCTTTACAAAAAAAATTTGAACACGCGAAGATGCCTAGGTTAGTCAATTAGTAGCCTTAATTATTACAAGTTATTTCTCTTTATTATTATGGTGTAAAATTCGTCGCATAGCTCGTGTAACTAGTGACGTGAGCATTTCCAGTATACAATTTAAAATTAAATACGAGCAAAAATATTCCCAAGAAAATATAACTTTGATAAATTAAAAAACAAGTCATATGTAACACGATACTTTTTTAAAACTTATCATTTTTGAAATATCTTTATCATTAAAATACTTTTAGCAAGTATTAAAAATTCTTAACGGAGTTATTAAAAAAAAAATTCCGCATCTTGCTCTCATTCAATCCCAAATAAGTAATTGTGTACCTCTCTCATTTTAGAATTCGTTACATAATTATGCATATTCTTTTCATTATTCTTTTTATGGTTTGGAATTAAATCATTAGTTGTACGAATCCATTGGTGGCTTGTTTTTAATTCTGAATTTATCGCCAGCCGTTATTTAAAGTTTATTCTACTTCCAAAATTTCAAACCTCGTGTAATTTTCTATATTTTTCTGAACAAACCTTACTTATTCAATGTTTTTTAAGAAAAATTAAAAAAAAAATTAATGTAAAACGAATTCGTCATTATGTGCAACAGTACATATATACCCAATTGTTGTACTAATTGTTTAGATCGGAAAATTCCGGTATGTTTTAATCAATAACCGTAAACATCCGAAAAACCTTATTATGTGACCTCTTGGCGCAGCAATATGTAACAAAATCAGTACTAGTACCCCACAAAATCGTATGATATTATTTTGATTGGTTCGGCTCTAAATAATCAGGTAACCTGAAGACGCCACTAAAATTGTCGATCTTTGAGGGCCCATGATAGGAATTTAAGATCGACTTATTTTTTAATTCCGACTTTTTTATTGGCTAATCATTCTGGTTTGCTTAAAATCAAGTGAAAATATTAGGATATTCATATAAAAAAATGCATTTTGATAGTAATAAAAAGATTTATATTAAATATAAAAAAATCTAAGAAAATTTATTGTTCAAGAAATAAAACTCCATATCCTATATGGGGCATACTGCAACAAAACCAGACAAAGTGAACATTGGTATTACCAAAAATTTCAGGGATCAAAATTTAGTAATATGATTATTAAAATTTTCCATTTGTTATCCTCTTAATATTAGGTGATATATAGAATTACCCCTATATAAAATAGTTAATATGAAACTCATCTACCATGGAACCTAAAAATTATAGCACCATTAGAAGTATTCTAAAAAAGGAACAAGGTGAAAAAATTGCACCATATATTTTTAAAATAAATGATACTCAGACACTAGAAACTTATCTAAGAAAAGAAAAGATTACTTATGAAATTTATCAAGAAGAAAGAAAAACAATAAACATTAGTAAAAGAAAGCAGAGTGGAGGTGCATTGTTACCTAACAAAAAGCAGAAATCCTTAGAAGGAAAATAACTACCATTTTCTTTGATAGTTGAAATGAATTTCAATTTATACAGAGAAAACTACTTTTTTATTTTCAATCAAGATCATCTTTTAGTCTCTTTGACTTCAATTTGTGCAGTTAGTTGACCATTCTGTTGATCTTTTAATTTCCTGTTTTCTTCTTCTAGATGATTAATTTTTTCTTCTAAACTCTTTATCTTATCCAATAACTCTTGTTTCTGTTTCTTGCTTCATTCTTCAGATTTTTCCTGAAGCTTGGCTACTTCTTCTCTTTCTATTTTCAACCCCTCCTTGGCAGTTTTCAATTCCTTTTCAAGTTCCTTTGTTTTCTTTGCTAAGCGAGCTTCAATAGTTTGAGAAGAAGATGATTGAATTGGTCTTTCTTTTTGAAGACTACAAAAGCAATATCCTCTGTTTCTTTTTAGTCTACCACATTCCTCACAATAAGGAAGTGTGCCATTTTCTAAATCTTTCTTACAATTATCACAGATAGAAGCAATATCAATGCATTTATCTTTCTTATCATAAGCCACTATCTCATAATTAGCAGGAGTGAAAGTAAGTTCTTGTCCAAAGGGAACATCCAACAAACAATAATTACAACTCCGTGTTTTATTTTCTGCTTCTAAAATTCTGTATTCCAATTTCATAATTACCTGTTATTTTGTAAAATGTAAGTGTTGAATTTTTCTCTTGCTTGCTCTTTTACTCTATTTGCTAATTGTTGTAATTTAATCTTTTTCTCTTTTGCTAGCCTTGTTGCTTTGAACTGTAATTTTTTAAGTTTGCTTGGTTTACACTTCTTTCTTAATTCTTGGTTCTCTATCATCAAATCAAATATAACATTATCTTTATCCATGCCTAGATTGAAAAGATTTCTATCATGATATTCTTTGGACTTGTCTAGTGCTTTCAAGTTCATTTCAACTTCTATGTCTACTCTTTCTTCTAAATTTTCTATTATGTTATCTTTTTCTTCTAACTCTGCCTTTGATTCTTCAATCTTCTTTTTTAAATCTGCAATCTCTTCTTTTAGTTGGTTCTCTAAAAATTGATAACCATCAAAGGAAATTTCTAAAGATTCATCTTTACTTCTCAATTCTTGGTCAAAATCTTTAATAACATTTTCCAAATTAAAATCTTTACTGAAAACAATACATTTTTTGGCTACTCTTTCATCTCCAAATACACTTAAATATCTATCTAAACTATCAAAGCTTCTGCTATTACTGCTTATTCAACCTTTTTCAGGTCAAGCGAATTTTTCTAATAAAAGTAATCCACTGCTTCCTGGATTTTTAGCAATTGTGTGAACAGTTTTAAAAATTCTGAATTTAAGATTTTCTTCAAACTGTTGGAGTTTTTCTTCTTTTTCTGCTAACTGTTTCTCTAAATATTTTTTTTCTGAGATTAATAATTCATTTTCCAATTGTTGTTCTTCTAAATTGTTTACCATGATTTTCTTTTTTTATTTATTTGCTCTTTTAATATATTAATATACTTATATCCTTTTTATGAGGGCATATTAAGTATATAAATTATTTTAGTACTTTTTTACTTTAAAACTAAC
>CAJVPN010001552.1:0-13538 GCA_910592215.1 Entrophospora candida
AAATAATTCAAGCACAATAATAGAATTTAATTCTCTTTTAGCAGAACTTTACCCATCAGGATATACTTTCAAAGAACATGAACTTAGAGCATGGAGAGCAATGCTTAAAGCAGCTGGTTGCCATAATGTAACTCCATTTGAAGATGATGAATCTAAGGTAATTTAATGAAGATAAATTTAAATTCAATTTTTATTTAAAATTAATAAATTTGAAAAAAAAAAAAATATATAGTATCAATTTTGGAGTTGTTCACTAAATACATTACAAGATCAACAAACACTTTCTCAGTTGTATTCTCAGGGGTTTCTGTCACCAACACCAATACATAAAAAAACTCCAATAGATGAAGAGTATATAAGCAAAAAATTTTGGGAATGTTTGGAGAAGCACTAAATGAAAATAAAAAGGGGCAAGATGGTTGTATTCATGTGCTGTCAATAATTGCAAACAAATTTACCTATGCTGAACTGCAAGAAAAGCTTTGTGTAAGTAAATTGTCACATCATTAAAATTTTTGAAATTGTATTTGTATTATTTACTTTTAATAATACTTATGTTTTATGAAGCTTTCAGCAAACAGTGTGACCAGTGCCAGATTGTATGCTAAAACCAATGGCCCTGGTTGCCTTGCATTAAGCAAACCTGCAATCACTAAAGTAAAACTGTCAAAAGAATCACTGGATCAATTTATGACATTTTTACTTGATAAAAATAATACAACACCAAGTTCATATAAGGTAAATGAAGCAAGTGGCCTACCTGTAATGTATTTAAAAAACAATAAAGAATCATTATGGCAGCATTTTTTTGAATTATACCCAGATGGTATGAAAAGGACAGCTTTTATGACAAGATTAGAAGATAGCCGATTTGTATATCGTGAAGATCTTGGTGGCTTGTGTTTGACATGTAATGAATATGGATTTGGTGTTTTTGAAGAGATGAAATCACTTGTTCAAGAAAAAATTAATAGAAAAGATATCCAGGTTAGTGAATTGATGCTCAAATGATTTTAAAGAAATATTTTTTAATTTGATTATTCATTACTAGAATGAATTGATAACTCAACTTGAAAAAACACAACGTCATTTGAATTGAGAATATGGAAATGAATTGATTATAGATGACCTTGGTAATGTGCAGCATGATAATTGTATTGAACATTGTTTAAACTTTGCATTTGGTGATTAATGAACATCATCCTATTAGTTGTGAAAATAGATATTATTTTCCAAAAGATTCTACAATTTACTCCAGATGAAAAAAGCCAAATAATTGAACTCTGGGAAAAATTACAATATTTCTAGGCTCACCAAGCCAGGAAAACATATCTCAATGCACAATTACTTTGTCTAGATAAGGATGGTGTTATGATCATAGTTGACTACAAAATGAAGATTTTGCCTCAATCAGCATGAGAGGTGAAATCTGATTTTTTTGGAAAAAAAGGATATACTTTGCATACCTTACTAGTATATACAAGAAAATCTGATGATTCTACTTCATTGAATCTTGAGGTTTTAGATCATTGGTCATCTGACCCAACACAAGATGCTTGGTTCACAGCATCATCCTTTGATGGTTTATTTTCTACAATGGAAAAAAAACCTTTATGGATTGAAGTATTGTCTGATAATGGTGCACATTATCATAATAAAGAGTTGATGATGATGATGATTAGTCAATGGAGTAAATGGTATAATATAAAAATAAGATCATGGATTTTTTTGAAACCTGATGAAGCAAAGACTACTGTTGATTCCCACCATGCACAAGTATGTTTATTTTATTAAAAATTTTTTACCTATATATAGAGTAATAAATAAATTTGATAATTTTAGTTAAAGCATGCAATAAAACAATATGTATGTATTGGATATGATATCCGGAGTGGGGAAGATATGGTAAATGCAGCAAAAGGACTTCAAGGAACATCTTAACCCTAGCAAAAGACCAAAAAAAGCAAATAAAACATTATCCATTCTAGAGGGTATTACAAATTGGTCATATTTCACTTGGCCTACAGATGGTGACTTATCTGGCTATATTTGTGCACATTCTTTACCCAATTTTGGTACATGGGATACCTTTTCACCATTTGATATTAAGAAATCTCTAAAAGACCAAGAATTAATAAAACCAAATCCATCAACTTCAGTCAAAACAACACCAAGCTCAGAATGGACTATTCCATTGTCTAGTAAAGGTAGGATAAAGTTTAATTTTAATTTAAAAGACAAATTATTAATGAAATGAATTAAATTATTTTATTTATAATCACCACCACTATTATTATATTATATATTTATTTTATTATTGCTACTAATACCAATTCTATTAATAAATTTTTTTTTTCAAATTTATTATCTTATTATATAATTTTTTCTTTTCCACAATTCATTTTTTTAGAGAAAGATCCAAAGAGATTGTCCAAAGATGTTGTAAAAGCTGAATTGAAAAAAAAGAAAAATTGAGTATGAAGAGAAGGAAAGTAAAAATGAATTATAGAAAAACTATGAAAGCAAATTGGAGAAGAAACTCTAAATAAAATCAAAGGTATATTATATAAATCTAAATAAACATTTTTTTATCTGAGCTTATTTCCCCTATGAAAATTTGTGTAGAAATTCATTCTCAAGGTGCAGTGTTGAACAATGCACCATCCATATCAATTGAAATGTCCAAAACAAAAAAACGCCATATAATGATACCTGGGAATGAAGATGAAGCAGTCAAAAAGAATGAATACAGGTACTCTATAATAATAATAATGGACCTTTCTGTAATGGGTCTTGTTCTGTAACAGACTGAGAATTTAAGTCCAATTTATATGTCATCCATATATAAATTATTATTGTTTATAACAGACATTGTTTCTTAAGTGAACTATAAATGGGAAAAAAATTAATATAATAATAAATATTAAATTAACAAATTTTAAATTCTCTAGAAGGAATTACTTTGAATTGGTTGGGCTCTTCGTGAAAGCCAAAATTTTGGAAAGCGTGGTGGAAGTAAACGCATGTCTGAACAGGTAAAACAACTTCTAAGAGCCTATTTTTTGTCAGGAAATGTAGATAAGAAGAATAGATTCACTGCTGAAACGATGCTTGCAGATCTAAAACAAAGAGTAGAAGCAGGCGTGTTGGATCCGGATGAGTTACCAAAAATAAAAACTATAGAAAATTGGATAACGCGTTTTAGTAGAGAACATAAAAAAGAATCAGCTGAGAAAGAATTGGACATTATGTTATAAACAAACATACGAACCAATAAATATAATTTTGTTTTGTCATTTTTTACAAAAATGCAAATGGAAACATGATGTTACGGTAGAAAAGTAAAGCGAACTGGATGATTTTTACTATAAAATGTAAATGCACCCCGCAGATCACTAATTCAAAATTCACTATTTAATTATTACGTATAGTATATACTTTACAAAACCAACAAAATAATTTATTACTTTTGTAAGTTTTAAAAAAAAACGAATAAATAGTATTTAATATTTTTTTTTATATATTCTTAAAGAAAATTCCTGGCTCTCCAGGTACTGCAAACTCCGTTAATCTTTTTTCATCTTCTGAAACTTCCTCGGCATTCACAATTTCTGATTGAGCATATCCTAAACTACGTTGAATAAATCCTTTTGCTATAACAAGCGTGTCATATTCATTAAATAATAATGCCCTATTAAATGCTTCTTTGCCAAATTTCTCAACTCTCTTTTTAAAATCTTGTACAAATGGCATGGTTTTTTTGTTTTTTAGGATTCCCTTCTCTCCTAAATTTGCTCGAATTTTACCATCATCAAATGAATTGGATTCCTAATTTTATATAATAAATAAATCGATCATATTACTGTTAATCTTTTGGGGTATTATTATTTTTATTTTTTTTAGACACAAACCTCATCATAATTTTGTTTTATAGCTTCAACCACCAAATCTTGCCACTCTGGAAATTTTGTTGCAACAAACAATTTAAGAGACTTAGGTTTATTGGGATCAAAATCATCTGCTTTACTACCCTTTTTCTTTTTTTTTTGTGAGGCACCTTCCAAATCACGAATGTTTTTTATTAATTTTCTAATATATTCAATTGCTTCAATTAAACTTTCATCAACAGGTTCTGATGGTGAAGGGAATGATGCATTTACTATCAATCCATCCTAAAATAGTTGAAAATTATTTTTAATCAAATGGTATAGTAATATTTATTAAAAATAATAATACCAACTTTTTGTAAAACTTCGCTCCATATATATTCAGACCAATTGGTGATAATAATAATGCTTGTAACTCTATCCATCTTAATATTAAATCTCGATGCATTCCTTCACCTTCTTGTGATGTTGCTTCACGATACCAATCACGAGATGTTTGTAATTCATAAAAACCATATTTTAATGCATCACGGTAAAATGAACTTTTCATTATAAACAAGGGAAAAATATATAAAATTAAATAAAATTTTAAGTATAATATAAAACAAATCATTATTTCTACATACTCTTCGTAAGCATTCCTAGTTTGTTGAATTAACTTGTTCATTTCATTTTTGAAAACCCTATCATGAAAACTATCTGTTGGTCCAGTACGAAGATTATCTTTATTTTTGATTTGTTCCTTTAATATAAATAATAATATTCTTATTATCATTAACTTTTTTTTTTTGAAAAAAAAAAAAATGGTTCATTTGTTTGTGCATAAACAAACAAACAAATCACACATTTAACAAACCTCACACCATTCTTTTAATGTGAATAATCTTAATATTGCAGCATTTGCAGTAGCTTCCTCAAAATTTGCATCCTCAACTGAATCACCTGCATCTGCCAAACTAATTCTTGATGCATCTGCACCATATCTTTCTATTGACTCATGACCGGTTAAGAAATTTCCTGTGCTTTTACCCATTTTCTCTCCATTTAATTGCAAATGTCCATTTGACCTTATACCACAAGGCCAATGTTTTTCGGGAAATATGGCTACATGATTATATATGAAAAATGTTAAATGATTTGGTATTAGATCTTTACCAGAAACTCGAAGATCCAGTGGGTAAAAGTATCGGAATTCTCTTCTCATAATGTCAAGTTTTTCTTTCGAAATAGTAGTTGAAGTTGGGTATTGTGTGTCACCAAATATATAATCCCAAACTTCATCCGTCATTTCTGATGCCTCTATCCCAAGTAGACCAGCTTTTGAGCCATCTAAAGTACCACCATGAAGCAAATGAGATACGGTATAATAGGCCATATAAATTGTTGAATCAGACAAACTTTCAACTAAATACTGAGGATCCCATGGAATTTTAGAACCAAGTCCATATGATCTTGCACAAGCCCATTGATTTAACCAAGCTAAAGTTTTTTCAAACTGATGCCTAGTCTCAAGACCAAAAGTATTTAATTTTTTCAAACATTCTTCAGCTTGCTTTCTCCATTCTGTCTCGCCATAATCTAAATACCATTGATCACAAAGTGCTACTACACATTCATCACCAGACCTTGACATAATAAGACCTTCAGGTTCATTATAAATAAAAGCAAGCCCTTTTGAAACCAATAAATCTTTGATTAAAGTTTTTGCCTCTCGAACAGTCTTCCCAGCATATTCACCTACGATCATAGTTCCATCATAAAAGCCTTCTTTGTAGACCAATTCTTTAGCGTCTGCTAAAGCTACCCGATCCTTTTGTGAATTGATTTTTTTCAATTTGCAAACTTTAGGTGCAGCCAACTCACCATATGTTGGAGTATTAATAATTGGTATTGGTTCAAAATCTGCCACCCACGAAGGATCAATATTATAATATGCTGCCTTTTTCTTTAAATCCTGAAGTGTGATATAATCATCTGGCGAGTCTGAAGGTACCGATGTTACAACCCCTGTTCCTTTTGTAGCCAATACATTCTCCATAGGTAAGACATAGACATGCTCATATTTACTTAATGGTGCATGCACTTTTGTCCCAAGGAGAATCGAACCTTTAAATTCTACTAATTGATCTACAACACCACGTTTTACAGAATATCCTTGAAATGCCATGTTTCGTGCTGCACGATAAGTGCAAATAAAAATATCAGACTTGTTTATTTTGAAAAGACCATAATTTATATCTACGCCAACATAACAATTAGTTTGTCCATACCTATATACAAATATATATATATTCATATATTATATATATTGCAATTAAATTTTTGAAACAATAATTTTTGAAAATTAAAATAATTACATGGTTTCTGGCCTCAATGTTGCAGCAATAAAAAAAATGTTTTTTCCTTCAAGCTCTTTATTTGCACCCAAAAGTTTATTAGCTTTCTCACTCCATTCTATCACCTTGAGTTTAATACCAGTATATTCTTGAGGAGCTAGACCTTCTCCAGAATGACGATCATGATCCATACAAGGCTGTCCATCTTTTGGTGAATAAATTGTGTAGCGCTCACCGAATTTTATTTTATTAAGAACCTTCAACTTTCTCATTTGCCAATGTACAAATGAATCATAATAAGGATTTATATCAGTTGTAATGAAAGATCGACGCCAATCAATTTTTGCTCCCATAGCTTTACAATCTTTCTACAATTTAATAAAAAACATCGTAAATTTTTAATTTCAAAATTAAAAATAAAATTAAAGACTAAACAATACAAACAATTGACAAAGGAGGAAAATAGTAAAGCCAATAATTTGCATCAGCAAATTTAGCTATTTCTTCATTTGGTAAGCCTAAACTTCTCATAATTTGAAATTGCAACTTTTCACCAGTTGATTTTGCGGCAACCTTTCCTTTTTTTTGCATCACTTTTGTTGTGCCAGTTCCAGACGAATCTAATTTTTTTGAATTGTTGTCGTTCAATGTTAAATCATCAACTCCTTTTTTAATATCATCAATTGTTGTGTCATTATTGTCAGGTATTTTAAAATCAGGACCATATAATTCTAATTCACGAGCAAGTTTATCTGCACATGCCTATTTATATATATATATTAAATAAAAACTTTGATCTGCATATATATAATAACACATAGTGGTTAATTACCTTAATTGGCATACCAGTACAATGAAAGCCTAACGGGAACAATGCCCGTTTTCCTTTCATTCGTTCATACCCAATTGCAAATTCAACCTTTGTAATTGTAAAAAAATGCCCCAAATGTAATCTTCCATTCATATAAGGATAAGGAAAAGTACCCATATATTTTGGGTATTTTTCATGTAAGATATTATCGTCCTGTTCGAGAGAAAATTCTTCAATTGTTGGTGCATTAACCTCAAAAATTTTTTCTTTTTCCCATTTTTCTTGAATTTTTTGTTCTATTAAAGCCAAGGTGTCACGTTTAAAAGTCTTTTAGAAAAAAGTACATATATAAACATTAGGAGTTAATTAAATTCAAATCGAATGCAGATTTAAAATGAAATACCTTCTTGGGTTCTTCTGTAGTAGCCATATTATTATTATTTTTCTTCACAATTTGATAATCATAAATGACTCACTTTGATGGCACGTGATATATATTAATCTTAATTGACGATCTGCCTAATTAGGGTTTCTATTTGTAATAAGAAATGGATGGGTCTGGGACACTTTACCGACACCCACTTTACCGACAAGACACTTTACCGACAACACACGGGGTTACATTTAATCTCTACATAATCAAACAAACTAACAAAATGCTAAAATATCACGTCGCGTGTTGTCGGTAAAGTGTCTTGTCGGTAAAGTGGGTGTCGGTAAAGTGTCCGGGTCCGGAAATGGATTAATACAAGTTGTTAATAATACAAGTTGCTAATAATACAATATTTAAGCATGATTTAGACCTCTCAATATAAATGTGAATGTGCAAGGTGGTTTTTTAAGCAATACTTGCTAGAGTTTATATTGATGCTGATTCGTATTGATCATATAACAAACTTAATATATTACTATTATTAAAAGATTATTGCTCAATTGTATTAACCGTCGATCATTTCACTTGATTTTTAAATAATGTTTTCTGATCCTTCAACTGACCGACAAAGTAGTTAGAAGTTTCTACTGGATTTAATAAATAATTTATTTGCAAACTACAAACATCAAAATAATATTACCCCTAGTTAATACACAATTTAATACGTGTACTTTATACACTAAATTAAATTATATACATCAATATAATCCGTATTTTAAATAAAACAAATACCATTTTGAGCAAATTTATAAATAGATATAAAATAGTAAATAGTTAACATAAATAATCAAATAATATATAAATAATAAGCATACAGAATTTAATATTAAAGTTACACATAGAATTGATGGTTGCTTTATTAAACAAAAATTTTTCTGGAAATACATATTGTATATAAAAGAAAGCTATGGGTACAACCCATATTAAAAACTTCCAAAAACTTCCAATTAAGCTTTCTTACTGGGGGGATAAACACTACCTAAATATTTTGGAATGTTACCGTCAATTTCCCAGATATCCGCAGACATTATACCAACTTTTTTAAGATTTATCTCACTTCCATCCTTCAACACAGTCACAAGAGTGACTCGTTCAGTCAAAGGGGGTTTTTCATCAGAGTATGAATCCCATTCCATAACGTTTCTCTCGTTAACAAGATGGAGCCTTTGCATGCATACAGTAAGGTCAATGTCGTCTTTCACTAATACTTTTCGATTATCGTTGCAACTAGCACAACTTGTTTTTCCACGAGAAAATATTGACATGAAACCAGCGAAATTGGGACTGGTGGTAGAAGTTGATGGGTTGTTGGTTGGCAAATCAATGAATGCTCGAATTTGAAATGGCGCGCCAACTTCATTTTTCTTGACTTTTATGTTAAGTTTCCATTTTCTATTCCTGTTTGAGAGTTGAAAGATGAATAATTGATTTAAAATAAGGGAAGCAAGTATAGACAAACAACACTTACGAATTAACAACGTGGTGATAAACCTTTTGCATGGCTTCTAAAAAACCTTTTGGGTCTGTAATTGGTTCCTTTAGTTCAGGATAATTATATCCGAGTTTTTCAATATGTCTATTATTAAACAAAAATTATGAATAACATCAAGTTGATTTGTAAGTAATAAACTTGATATAAAAGCTTACCTAACTTCCGCCGAGGTCCAATAATCATTATCATTTTTAAGAAATGGCTCAAGTTTAGTATCTTGGTTAAGTGTCCTTTTATCATCGGACCATTCCTTAATCCAACTATCATCGCCAGGATGACAAGCTTGCCAAATAGCAAAAAGGCGATCCACATTTGCATGGTGAAGGAAAAATATGGGGTCATAACTCGCAATATCAGGATATGACATATGACCGCCTATTCCACCAATTTTATCATGAGCAACATTATGAACGCCTTCAATTGATGACTCACACGAATATTTAGGTTTGCCATCCGGATCACGGGGTGGTTCGATTTTGGTTGTCATACCAGTGTTACTGAAACTATACCAGTCCTCAATCGAAAGAATGTCGTAAATACTTGGACGAAATGTAGAGCTACACGAAGTGACGATTTCAAGGCTAGTGAAATTTGCATCGGAAGTGTAATTTTGGTTTGGATGTCTGACAGTTGAATATCCGGCTGGTGTATAAGGTTCAATATCCCCATCTGGAATATATGGTCTTTGCGTTGGATTAGAAGTGTCACCAACAAGTTCTGCAATTCCAAGATTTACTGGCAAAGTGTACGCACGAAGAGGATTCCGAATTTTGGTTTCTATTTCTTCGTCACCTGATTCATTTGGGACCATAACACAAACAAATTTATCAAACAAAATCGAAGGTATTCCTTGGCAGAGAATAGATGAGCTGGCCCAATCCCAGTATGGAAACCGAACATTCTCAACTGCCTCTTTGTATTCATCTTTTATATCGCCATCATGATAACTGAAAGTAAAATAAAGTGAATACAAAAACACAAATAATTGAGAAAAATGAAAAAAATATCAATTCTAACCTGTTTACGATCTCCTTAGCTTCATCATATATTAGCCTTTCAAGCAACATGACATATAGACGATGCCAAGTAGGAAAGAGAATATCACTATGACGACAATAACCACCTTGAATCTTAGAAACCCCATCATCATTGTAAGAATCATATGGAAGACCATGAATTCCAGCAACTTTGAAATAAGATCTAACATCATCATAATTTCTTCGTTGAATATTAGCAAAAGCTTGAAGAAACAGATCCCTTTGTTTCTTGTATTTGCACACGTTCATTAGCGCCTCGATAGGCAGACGTGTTTTAACGTTATCTAATAATTGGAAATATGTCATAAGATTATCAAATCACTCCATTCAACAACAATGACTTATTATTACCTTCGCCACTAATAGGATTCAAAACAAACCGTTTCAATGGATCTTCATGATACATTTTGAGCAATTGACTAAATAAAAACAAAGAGAAAAATTGCAGTGGTTTATATATCCAAAATCTAATCTGATATCATTGCTTCAGTTAATGATATAATGTATGTACGATTAATTACAAATAATTATCAAACAAAGAATAAGTGACAGAATTCCAACTACCAACTGGTTAATACCTGATATCTTGAACTTGCGCCTATCGATACACATCGCGATTAAATTCGAAATCCTTTTTTGTAAATTTCAAATAAAATATCTTTTACTGAAATTGGTATATTTAATTACACTCATTTTTTTTAATATTAATATTAATATTAATCAATGGGCGCGAATGGAGGAATGTTCATCCGTCCGTCTACCATATAATAAATAACAATATATTTTTATCTGTTATTGCGTTCAAATCAAATTAAACTTCTCTTTACATTGAACATAATTTGGGAACCTGAATTTACACATCAGTCCGGCAGCTTGAATTCCATCATCATATTGTGGCGGAAACATAGAGAAAACATTTTGAAAAAAATATAATCGTCCATCATTTTGTTTATCTTTAGTAAAGTTATCAACTGACGATTAGATTTTTTAATTCGGTCGCACGGAGCCTGAGACATACTAATTTAAAGTTTGGGCTAATTTACTATGTTTGTTTGGAGGACTGACTGAGCTCATACAAATAGTTCCTAATTTGGAGTATTTTGAAACTTGGATGTCTAGATTTGGAATTGTTTTACTTAATTTAGAAATTTTATCTGATTTTCAAGAATTGATGATGGTGGCCGAAATTATTTTGGAGTTTAGACTCCTAAACTAGTGGCGAAATTTAATAATATTTATATATTATTAAATAAATTTTTAACTAGATAAACTAATAAATAAGGTTTTAACTCGATTGAAGTCATTATCAGTGAGTTGCACTCAATTTCATACACTGATTATTATTACTACTCCTCTTTCCAACATTATGAGTTTCGTCCACAGCTTAAGAGCTTAGTTCACAGCTTAGGATTTTTGCTCACGGTTCCCCAAATTAAGTAGAATATCGTGTAACAAAGAGGGAAAATTTTTATCTATATATTAATATAGAAAAAAAAACAAAGTAAAAATTTTCCGGTTTTTATTCTTATTTATATTTATAATAAATAAACATGTGTGTAATACGCCAAATTATTATCTAACTGCGCATATTAAACCAGTACAATGTAAGAGTTCTGCAATTGTTAAATCCTACACGCCAATTTATCTAGATCTTTTATCAAGCATTGATTATTGATGTTGATTGATAGAAATAGTAATAATAATAATGATTAATTACTATTTGTTACATTGATCATTCGGCACAAGCAATTTGTAATAATAAACCATTTAGTAAGTTATACAATAATATTATATTATATACTAATATAGTATATCGCGTAAGGCAGATAAGTCATTCAAGTAAGCTATATCTACAACAAGATTTTTCCAGCTTTTGCATTGTATCGTCCGCAATGAACTTTTCGTATTAGTACATCATCAAAGGCGCCAATGGAGACAAAACAATTTGTGCCTGAGAGAATTAACATTCACATTTGTTCATTCGAATGTCTTTTTTTTTTTTTTTGAAAGGTCTTGATTCTCAAAATAGCGAAAAATGTTGAGTACCAGGAAATTGAATGATCCTGCCAATTTGGAAATCATTATATATGTGGCACAACTGGATTTCGAACGACATATATGGATTATTATATAGTAATAACAATGCATGAAATTTTGAAATTTTCATCTCTAAATAAGTATCATGTACTCAAAAATCATGTCTGGGAAACAATATATGCAATCTAGATGGGCTAATTTGTTCTAAAAAAGCACGAATTCCACGATGGGTGCATTTTAACGATCATTTGTTAAAATTTAGACATCATCAATATCGTCATCCCAACCAATATCATCTGTATTATACATGTTATCAAAATTAAATTGGCTTTGACTCAATTCCCAAAATCTCTATTTTTAATTGCGTCTGACTCAATTATGTCATATGACTCAATAAATTGTGTCAACACCGCCCAACATCAGTAATATTAACTTCTACAACAATACCCGAACAACTAAGTAATAAACACAACTGTATACTATGCAGTAAATGGTCGAAATCAAATTTCTTTGGAGAGAAAATTTTTTAAATAATATGAAATTGTAAGGGTTACTGTGAATAATTTTTCTTTTGAATGACAAAGTTGTATTATTTTAAATAATATATATATTCAAAATTTAATAGCGTATATATACATACAACTGATTGTTTTTTTTCACCACCACCCATAAAAGTAATAAAAAATCTTTTTTTAAAAAAAGGAACAGTGTATTTAAATGACGATGATTCTTTTTTCTACACTTGAAGAAAAAAATAATAATAAATGCGACGATATTTTATAATTCTTTCAAAAAGTGTGGTATTTGTTTATAATTAATATAAATTTTATAATTTAAATAAAAACAATAAAGACTTAAAATATTTACTTCATTTTTTTGTATTATATAAGTAAGGTTGCTTGTCGAAACTCCTCCAGAAATCAATCAGCAGGGGTTCGGCAGGTTACACGTTAATTGTTTATTAGAGTTTCGGCAGAGTTTCGGATTTTGAGGTTTCGCCATTTCGGCACAGTTTCAACAGGATTTCTGATAAGATTTAATATAGTTTTTCCGTGGTTTCAGCAATTACTAGGGAGGTTTCGCCCACAACCTTAAATCAGATCAGATCAGATCCAATATTTTAAAGAACCAGATCAGATCGGATCGGATCCAATATTTTAAAAAACCAGATCGGATCAGATCAGCTTAAACAGATTTCAGATCAGATCAGATTTCCACCAAATCCGATCTGTTCTGTTCTGTTCGGAGCCTTAATTCTAGCATTCTTCGCTTAAATTTAATTGAGAATTAAAGTTTAGGAATTTAAATTAAGATTTCCAGCTGAAACTCTCTTTATTAATAGCCGAAATTGCTGAAACACTTTGTGCAAAAATTACTTTTTATAAGCCCAAACTATTTTTTGTTATTAGCCAAAATTGAGTGAAATTGCTTTAAAGTTGTTTAAGTTAAAATAAGTTGATTGGTATAGTTTTTTAATGTTCATGTTTATAAAAAATGCTGAGAAG